>JABASK010000659.1:0-12708 GCA_019776465.1 Rambutanura hunanensis | reverse complement strand
TGGGCTCAACCGTTCTCCCCATTTCCCCAACATATGTTTTAATTCTTTAGCTGGAATAACACCACGATTTTCCGGATCGGCTGTTTGAAAAGCTTCTATAATTTCGTCTGGAATTTTTTCTTTTTGATTGTGCTTATGCAGCGTTTCCAAGAAATCGGCAAATGTCATTTTTCCTCCTTTACAACAAAAAAAAAATATAAAAAATATTTTTTTTTTCATACATATAACCTCTTTTGCCCCGGACGAAAATTTGTTCCCTTACCTTTCTCTTTTAGATAAGTCTTGAGCTCGCCAATTGTCGGACTCATCCCGAGTGACCTCATAATCAGTGACAGTTCGTCCAATGACTTGATTACTGAAGTCCTGGCATTCAAATAGAAACATTCCCGGTATTCTACAAATCGAAAAATAGCGTACAAATTTAAATTCGGTTAATTTTTTTAAAAAGCTTTTTTTGTATTTAAAAAAGAAGAAATATCAATGTTTACCATCAATATCTTGCTCACGAAAAAATCGGGCCATTTTTTTAGTTAGAGATAGTTTACTTAAAAGTAGCGGTCTACTTTACACTTTACTACCGCACGAACGGTCAGTGACGCACACCTGTTTGACGACGTAAATGGTGAAAAGAGAACAAAAGTCCACTGTCTCTTGTACTTAATGGGTCGTTGCAAAGGTATTGTCTGTCAGAATTTTATCTGTTTTACATAAAAGCATAAGGTGGTAAAGTGGGGGACCAAGAGAGTTGAGGTAAATTGAACAATGGCCCAGGGTACATGAATTCATGCCCAGTGTAGAACTCCGGGGAGATGATGGGGAATAGGTAAAATTAAAATATTTAACTTTGATAGAAAAAAAAATTGATGAATTACTATAAGTTAGACAAGTTTATTGTGAAATCTGCAAGAATTTGCGAATTTTAATCTTTAAGCTTTTTTTGTACCACCAAATCTTAACGGCAATTCTNAACAATGGCCCAGGGTACATGAATTCATGCCCAGTGTAGAACTCCGGGGAGATGATGGGGAATAGGTAAAATTAAAATATTTAACTTTGATAGAAAAAAAAATTGATGAATTACTATAAGTTAGACAAGTTTATTGTGAAATCTGCAAGAATTTGCGAATTTTAATCTTTAAGCTTTTTTTGTACCACCAAATCTTAACGGCAATTCTGTTTTTGGTATTATTTTGTCTAGATATTCCCATTCGGCTGGATTGGTACCGTAGAGTTTTAGGCCATTACGCGTACCTGGTGACATTGCTCCACGCACTAAAAAAATACAAAAACTTTAACAAAGTATCACATTTCAATCGTACAAATACAAATGCATAAATTCCAATGATTTTACTTAAATTTGCGATTGTATCAAACACCCTCGGTACTGTTGATGAAAATAACCGGAATGAAGTTAATTTACAATTTGTTAATACTTAACAATAAGATTACTTTAATGAGATTTTATTTAAATATTATTAGTTATTAAGAAAATGGTGGACTTACCGTTGACAGCTATAAGATTTCGTGAAGATCCAGTAAAGTAGTTTTCATAGTTATTAACAAACGCAATAAAAAATGGTACACCTTTTAAAATACAAAAATTAATTAGTGAAATAATTAAAGGTTTTATATTTTGTTTATGTTTTATTACATCCAAGACAACCCTGTTTTCTTAATGTGAATCCTTGATAGTTGGCCAATATTATCCATTGACTCACGGCTGGATTGGTAGTATGTATTTCAAGAGAACGGGTAAATAGTTCGTTTAACAATTTAACTACGTAACGATTTAACTCTTCCTGCTTTCCTGCTAAAACTACTCGTCTAATATCCCAGTTTGTAACTTCGATCAAACAAACTGAAAGCAAGTTGGTAAAACACTAGGGTTAAGAATAGTTATGAATAACCACGTTATTTCAATTTTGGCCTTACCTGGCCCTCCAAGACTATCCTTTGCAATTATCTCGTATTTCATGTACTTGTCGATAAAAGGATTTGTTTCGGATTGAATTGAATCAATATTGTTCTCTTTCCGCCATTTAATTGCCTAAAAGGATAAAAACGCGGCATTTTATAAAACTTAACGTGCATTCTTTTAAGTAAAATACAAAATACAATAACAGTATATCTTTTCATCAACGTTAGTCAGATAAGTAGAAGTAGAGTCCATTTTAAAAGTATACTGTCATGCCCTAACCTTCAACAGCTTAGCCTTCGCAGCTTCAAGGTCATATTCACGATCTGGAACAAATTTGAAATTTCTGTCAAAGTTTTAACTTTGTTCGAAAGGATTAAAAAAAATTGTTCTGCTCGACAAATTTTCTGTAGTGTTGTAGCAACCTTCAATCCAACGAAGGAGAAAGACGTCACTTTGCATCAACGGTAGGTACAACTCATTAGACACCATTGGCCGAAACTGTAAAAAAATGAAAAAGAAAGTAAGAGTCGAGCTTAACTTTACGTAAAGTTGCTTACGTACTTTTTCCAAGGCATTTTTTTCTTTCCTTGTAAAAGAAAACGATCCTTGAAGAAAAGTCAAGAAGACGAACGTCCTAACAAGAGACATGATATAACAAAGTGCGTCAAAATTTTTAAGTGGTTATTCAGAAAAGTTGAGAATGTTTCGTAAGTTAGACGTATTAGACACTTTTCGCCTTGAACGTAACTTGAAAAGGTACTGCGTCAAATTGTATAGTGATTTTATCTAATATAATGCATATTTTTTGTATGAATCCTTGTAGTTACAATGAAGCTCGTACGTTCACTACAAAATTGTCCTTATTTACAATGTAGATTGGAAAAACTTGTTTGGACCAGAACAATTATTATTTTCCGTTTAAGGAAAGTAATGTAAAACAAGTTTTCTTTGTTAATCTTGAATACCATTTAATACAAATATTCGAATAAGTAAACAAGACCTTACCTAAACTCGTAATATAAAATTCTGAATCTCCTAGACTCGTCGGTTCGCGATAAATTGGATTGCGTCTGAAAAAATTGATTCATTAGTGTCAGCACACAAAAAAATGTCACCCATTTATTCTTCTAATACACCTGTCTATTGCCAAAAAATTTTAGGTTAGTTACATAAAATATTTTGATTACTATAGCTTTAGGCAAACTAGTTTTTCTTAACTCCAAAAGTTGGTAATTCGATAAATCAAAAATATTTAATTTTGAAAGAAAACATATTCATGAATTTATATGAAGATTATTAATTAAAATGGATAAGTTCATTTTAAATTTGGAAGAAATAGTGAATTTTAACTTTAAACTTTTTTCGTACCACCAAATTTCTTCGGTAATTCTGTTTTTGGTATTATTTTGTCTAGGTAATCCCATTCGGCTTGATTGGAACCATAGAGTTTGAAACCTTTGCGCGTGCCTGGTGACATTGCCCCACGAACTTAAGAAAAAGTACAAAAATTACAATAGATAGTTGCAGATTTCAATTTTACATGCATAACTTCCCATTGTTTTACCTAAATTCGCGATTGTATCAAACACCCTCGGTACTGTTAATAAAAAAATACCCGGAAAGAAGACATGTATTTCCAATTTTTTAGTATGAACAATAAGCTTATACTTTGAATATTTTATTTTATTTATTTAAATATTATAAGTAATTGAGAAAAGGGTTAGACTTACTGTTGACAGCCATAATATTTCGCGACGATCCAGTAAAGTACCTTTCGTAGTTGTTAATGAATTCAATGAAAAATGGTACACCTTTCAAAATAAAAAAATTGCTTAAAAATTTTTACGAACCATATTGAAATAGTTCGAAGTAAATCGATTTATATTTTGTTTATGTTTTATTACATCCAAGACATCCCTGTTTTCTTAATGAGAATCCATTATAGTCAGCCAATATTATCCATTGACTCACGGCTGGATTGCTAGTATGTATTTCAAGAGAACGGGTAAATAGCTTGTCTATCAATTTAATCATGTAACGATGTAACTCTTCAATCTTTCCTGCTACTACTGCTCTTCTAATATCCCATTTTCCAAATTCGACCAAACAAACTGAAAAAAAAAGTGGTACAATTTCAATATAACTAGGGTTAAGAATCGTTATGAATAACCATTTATATTTCCATTTTGGTTCTACCTGGCCCTCCAAGACTATCCTTTGCCGTTAAATCGTATTGTACAAATTTGTCAAGAAATGGATTTTGTTCGGATTGAATTGAGTCAATATTGTTTTCTTTTCGCCATTGAATTGCCTACAAGAATAGAAAAAATATATAGCATTTTTGAAATACTTAACTTGTATTCTTAGGGTACAAATCGCACGAAGATGTATTTGCGTCAACAACGCTTCAACGGGAAAAGTACAAGTATGAAGTTTATTTTGAAAATTTCATGTCACGACCTAACCTTTAAAAGTTTGGTCTTTGCAGCTTCAAGGTCATAATCACGATCTGTAACAATTTTAAAAATTCTTTAATCGTTTTTCTAGTAGAGAAAATTTATTTTTAATAACCTTCAATCCAACGAAGAAGAAAGACGTCACTTTTGCATCAACGGTAGGTACAACTCATTAGACACCATCGGCCGAAACTGTAAAAAAATAATAATTGAGAATTACCTGTAATAGGCTTTTAGCATAAAGTACAAAAAGTTTACGTACTTTTTCTAGGGCGTCTTTTTCTTTTTTTGTAAAATTGTCGGAAGAAAGCGAGCCTCGAAGAAAAGTCAAGAGGACCAATGACCAAACAAGATACATAATATTCAAGGTCAGTTGAAATTTTTAAGTGATATTTAGAAAATTTTCGGATTGTAGCGTAAAGCAGGTATAGGAGCTCTAAAGATGAGACACACTTCGCCTTCAACGCCACCCAAAAATGTAATGTGTGTATAATCTTTATATTGATTTAAATTTATTATACACACAATTTTGACTGGACTCTTGTAGCATGATCAAGGTCATGCGGTCACTACAAAATTGCTCTCATTTGTAATTTACATTTTTGAAAACTTGTTTAGACTTGCTGAATAATAATATTTTTAGGTAATTTAACGATATAAGTAATGTGGACAAGTTTTTATTTGCTTATATAATTTCGACTTTGGTACGCAATAGTCTAAACTAATACTATAAATTTTTAAATTTTCCAAGATTTACAATAGCTTGGATGACCTCTAAATTGTGATTATTTTAGTGCTATAACACAAAAAAAAACGGCCACGCATTTATTTCCAAGTTCCTTTGTTATTTACTAGAAAAATAATTAGGTTAAGTTGCCACCTAAATTATAACTTTAGTCAAACTAGTTTTCTTTACTCAAGAAATTTGAATAAACGTCTTTTTAGTTTAATATGACAGCAAACTTCTTTCTTGTTTTGTTTTCTTCTGGTAAAGTAGCCAAGTACTTGCGAAACGTAGTAGCAATTACTCCAGTCACCACGATAGAAGCTCCAATCAAGCTAAATGATGCCAAAAAGCAAAAAAAAATGATATTTGATAGCGTAGTCGTTGAAAAATTATTGTTTTGGAATAATGTAACAAATGTGTAAAAGTTGCGTTTACCTGTACTTATCAGGTACTACTCCAAGAAAGATGAATTGAAGAATAAAAGCAAAACACGTGTCAAGACTACAAATGAGGGAAACAATACCACATTGTTCCAATTGAAGGGCTAAAATTAATGACGTTTGTCCACCCCAAGTAAATAAAATTAATCCAACTAATAGTCCCCATTCAAGTGATGTTCTGGGAAGTTCAAAAACACCAATGGCCAAAGCCATAGTGGCACATTGAATAGTTCCTTCGATACCGTAGAAAAGAGTCACCACTGAATAGTGTACTTCACGTAAATAACGTAAAATGACGTAAACTAAAGTAGAAGTGAGCATACAACCTAGAGCAAATACGATGCCCAACTATGAAATTCAAAAATTTAACGACTATTAGAATTCTAATTAAATAATACGCCAAATTTTCAAGTTTTTGAAGTTACCATGGTGTCATAGTCAATCGGTTCACCAGTGAGCATGGGCGGACGGGCAATGACAGCTACCCCTAACAAATATTAAAAACTGGCTAGTAAAAGGTTAAATTGGTGAAGTAACTCGTCTAATAAGGTAATTAGTCAAACTAACCCGCAAGGGTAAAAATGGCAATAACAATAGCAAAGTATCCAGCCTTCTCACCTGCATAAAAAAGTATACTATTAATGCTTAAAATTAAAATATTAAAATTAATACATTAATTTTATTCAATTAAAACGACGTTTTTAGACTTACGGAGAAATATTCGTGCTACGAATAGCACGAAAACCGGGCTAGAGTACACGATTACGCTCGCGTCTGCAAGGTTCATGTACTGCAGTGCAAAAATTTGGAGTACAGTGCCTGAAATTTTTTTTTTAATGTGAAATTATACCATAAGGGTTACTTCACCATTATATTTGTAGTATCCAATGTACTCTTACTCGAACAGCCAATCAGTGATCGCATTGTAATAAAAAAAAAGTTTTTAAGCGTTCTCGATTTAGTAGGTGGCCATATTCCGTTAAAAACTGGTTGCTTTTCAAAACCGATGTAATATATAATAACAGGAATGGTTGGCAAAATCATTCCTAGGAAGAAATTAAAATATGTCTCCAAAAATTAAAAAAACAATTAGAATAAAGTTAACTATTACCTTGGAATCTCCATATGGATACTGTAAACGGATGGTACGCTTGAAATAACTTGAGTATAAGTGTTGCCAAACTGTAGCTAAACGTAGCCAAAAGTGCAAAGAAGATTCCAGCATATCTTCTAATAATCGATAAATTTTTTGATTCGTCGAGCTTTTGACTTTTAAGACTGATGATACTTTGGCGATGACTAGTGGTATCCACTTGAGAAGAAATAATAGGAGAAAATATGGTATCTTCGAGGTCATCTTCGGGGTCAAGTTTACCGGCAGCCAAAGTACAGGGATGGACTACGTCACTGTCAGGTTTGATAGAAATTTAGTAAATTGGTGTGACAAAACTTGGTAAGGGCATTGACCTTACCAAGTGAATGCTTGTGAGGTCAATGCTTAAATTGAAACTTACATTTTGACGATGGACGGTTCTTTCCTTCCATCAAGGTCGTAGGATTGATGACGAGAAATAAATTTCATTAAATGCAACCACTTTTTCTGATTACTCACGTTCATTTTTTCACAGATCTTTTTTCTTTTTGAAATAATTAAAAGTTTCAAGAATTCCTAAGAATTAGAACCAATAAGCGAAGAATTTTAAAAGCGTGCCCAATTATTTATATTTGAGATTACAACGTGATCATCATATAATTTCAAGGTTTTCAAGTTGATGACCAAAAGTTCAATTGCCTCCTCATGGACAACTTAACAATTTTTATATTCTTCACCACAAATTCACTCAATCCTTGATTGCAAAGGAAAGATTTTTATCTCGTAACGTATTTGGAGTGACAACAACGATGGTTTCACATTAATTCTAAAGATTTTTTTTTTAATTGTCAAGTTCATAAAACTGTGTTTTTCCTAAACCTTCGAGTGAAATTGCGTTGCAAGATTTTATAAGTGAAGGTTATTACCTGAATTTCGAACTTTAGTTACCTGGCTTTTCCTTTCTAGTGGATAGAACTGAAGTGCAGTTGGTAGGAATTGATTTTTAAAAGTAAAACTTTATGAACTTTATGCCCTTTTTTTTAGTATGTGTAGCTTTGGAATTCCCTAGCAACGTCTCCAGGTCAGTTCCGTCATTGTAGTGTAGGTTATTTAGCACTTACTTGTTAGCAGTTGCAATTTGACATTGAATAAAAGAACTTGACCATAAATCTTTTTTAGATTTGAATTATTCAAGATATTGCACTCGTTATACTTTTAATTGACAGAAGAAGTGGTTAAATTTTTTTTACCTGATTGAAAATTACATTTGAAAAATCTACAATAGTGAGTTTCAACCAATAAGTTGTAGCGTCGTTGCCTTATTTCAATAATATGCCAAATTTCTTTCTAATTTTGTTCTCCTCTGGTAAAGTTGCCAAATATTTTCGAAAAGTTGTAGCAATTACTCCAGTGATCACAATAGTAGCTCCTGTCAAGCTACAAACAACATTTAACTGCTTAATTGGTTCGATAATTCGATAAGTAAAATGTTCCATTAAAATCCGTTACCTATACTTATCAGGTACTACTCCAAGAAAGATGAACTGAAGAATAAAAGCAAAACACGTGTCAAGACTACAGATGAGGGAAACAATACCACATTGTTCCAACTGAAGAGACAAAATCAGCATGGTTTGTCCGCCCCATTGTAAAAATAACCAGCCCTGCTAATAAGCCCCATTCAACCAAATTTTGCGGAAGTTTAAAAACATTAAAAACCACTGCCAAAATTGCACATTGTAGACTCGCTTCAATTCCGTAGCATAAAGTAACCACAGAATAATGAACTTCTCGTAAATATCGAAGAATAACGTAAACTGGCGTAGCAGAGAGCATACAGGCCAGAGCAAATATGATACCCAACTGAAAATGTTAATCAAAAGTTTCCGTAAAAGTCGTAATAATTTTAAAATTTTGAACAAATTAGCTTACTATCGTTTTATGGTCAATTGCTTCACCAGTGAGCAAGGGAGGACGGGCAATAATAGCTACACCTGATAAATTCAATAAACAGAAGCTTTACATGACCTGATTGACCTGAATTTATCTTAAAGATTTCGGTATCCTTACCCACAAGTGTAAAAACGGCTATAAGAATTGCAAAATATCCCGCCTTTTCATCTGCAAAAATAATTCGCAAGTTTATTAGTTCGCGTTAATTTGTTTACAAACTCTTTTCAAAAGCGTTTTCTACATTTTTTTTCACACTTAACTGAGAAATATGCGGGCAACAAAAAGTACAAAAACTGGGCTGGAGTAAATGATGACACTGGCGTCGGCCAAATGTAGATACTGGAAAGCGTAAATCTGGAGTACGATACCTAGAAAATAAATAAGCAAAGTACAACAATTCCAAATTCTGAATATAATTTCTTAATTAATTTTTTTTATCATTTTACTTTATAAAATTCTTACTGACACACCCAAAGGCAGAGCGAAGTGTAATAAATAAAATGTTTTTAAATGTTCTTGTTTCTGTTGGTGGCCAAATTCCATTAAAAATTGGTTGTTTTGCATATCCCGTGTAGAACAAGATGATTGGGATTGTTGGCCAAATCAATCCTTTCAAAAGAAAATTTAAGTTTAGTTTTTCAATTTTTAAAAATGACACCGAGCAGATTTGATATACCTTGAAACCTCCACAATGACACGGTGAAAGGATGATATTGATGAAATACTTTTTGAATAAGAGCTGCTAAACTGTAGCTTAAAGTTGACATAACCGCCAAGAAAATTCCAGCGTATCGTTGAATATTCGACCGATTTTTTATATCTTCCTGGATTTTAGTACTGATGATACTTGGGCGACAGCTAGTGCTTTCTCCAACTCGAGAACCAATAATATAAGAAAATATAGAGTCTTCGGGGTCAACTTCAAGGTCAAGGTTAGGTGTGGCCGAATGATTGGGTTGAACCACCTCTCTGGTTGAATAAAACCAAAGGAATTTATTTAATAAAAGTTTTTTTCTTACCCAAAATTTTGAAAAAATCATTGATGAACAGAATAGCAGTAACTACAGACGTTGGCTAGTAAAAAAACCTCACATTTTGAAGTTTACCGGTTGATTCATTCCGTCACGCTTTATTAGGGCTGTGGATAAATTTTTAAGAGAAACCCGCCTAGTTCCACCACGAATTTCTTGTCGATACTTATTGATTTATTTTTGTTAAAAAGCTTTTAAATTTTTTTTTTTGCATCAACTATTTCGTCTACAAAAAACTGTATTCGAAAAAGAAAACTTAATTTTTTTTGAATAAGTGATCAATTTATTTTAGTAAATTTAAAATTTAAATTTCTTACGTGTAGATTCAAAAAGTGTGTAATAACTTTCTGAACTTTTAAATTTTAGTTTAGCTGAATCTTCGATTTACACTTCTTCGTTTTTTCATGCTTCAGCACGACTACTCAAAAATTATTCCAAATCGATAAAAGTAGAGAAATCTGTCATTTCATCAATTAGCTGACAACGGCACTGGATTCGCATACATTTTTCAATGTTTTAGGAAAAAACCACAAATTTCTTGATTTTTCATATAACGCTTTCAGGTTGTGGCAATCAAGCAGAGTTGTTTATTAATTGGATGGAAGACATTAATTACTTAAACAATTACTTATAACTTATTACGTTTAAAAAAATAATCCCTTTTAACTTCAAGTCTACATAATTATTCTTATTTAATTATTACCTTAAATATTAGTAGTATATACTTTGTTTTCTAGTCGCAGCGAGATTGTTATTAAGTCGCACTGCTTTAGCGGACGGGTCGCCAGAAAATGGTGGCGAATCATAGTCAACCCATTTGTCTAAATAAGATTGCCCAAAAAGTTTCTTCCATAATATTAACAAGGGTTTGCCAAGTAAACTTTCATTAACCTTTGGCCTCGTTCCTTTTCGAACTCCGACCACAATTCCACTTGTAATGAGACCTACTACTAGAGTTACAACGAATGCAATTGCCGGTAACCACATATATGACAATGACCAAATTTTGTTTAAAGCTGAATCATTAGCATGCTTTTCTTTCCAATCGTCATGTTTCGATATAAAAATCACTCCGAGTCATACTACTTTCAGGAAGAAATTGATGTTTCGTTTCGTCAACTAAGTCGCATCCATCAGTTCGGAGTGTTAGACGTTGATCTGGTAGCACGTTTGCGCGACCTGCAAAAACACCTCCAACGCCCACAAATAAAGAGACGACAATTGAAGTTCCGATTCCTAGAAATGTTCCCTGAAAAAAATCGTTGATAATTAAGATTTTCGGTTTGTCAAAATTTTAATATTTTTAATTTTGAAATTTAAACTTACAATTTCTTCAGTCCAAGGAAAAAAAATGCCCAAAGTAAAAGCTGCTAGAATCGGACCCAGCAACGTACCATGGATGAGGGTAGAAAGCTGGTAAATCAAAGACAATGGTCATTAACTTTGTTTCACATTGTGGTGTTTAAAACGGAATCTGTTTAGTACAAAAAATGCCATATTTTTTTTTTGCAACTTACTGGTTGAATTGGTACAGTTTTGTTAAGTTCGGCGATAATGAAAACGAGGACGAAAGCTACAATTCCGGAAACTGTAGAGATAATTTTTGAAATAAGGGCCAAACGTGTTTCTGACAAGTCAGGTTTTCGGGGTTTGACAAAATCCTCGGTAATAAGAGCAGCTAATGAATTCAATGCGCTAGAAATTGAACTAGAATACACAAAAAAAATTTTTTTTTACTTCAAATTGTCATTTTTAACTAAACTGCAAATTCATTTACCTTAGACTTCCACAAGTTAAGCCAGCTACGAGAAGTCCTGGAATTCCAGGATATTTTCCAAGAACTTCAATTACAAACAAGGGTAATAATTGATCAGTCGATCCTACAAACTACAAAATTTTTAAATTAAACAAAATTTTTACAAAAATTGTGCATAATTTAGACTACAAAATTTTTGTTTTTTTCCATAATTTTGTTTTCTTCTACCTTAGCGCTAATTGGATCACAATCGTAATAACGCCCATATAGAATAAGACCAATCCACGCACAAAGTACCATAACTGTTATTAGACCAACCATATTAAAAATCAAAGTTCTGCAATTTAAAGAAAAAAAAATTGAAAAGTACTATTTTTTAAAAAAAGAACTAAAATTTAAGTTCGTTGACCTGCGATATTTTAGTAATGTGCGAGTATTACTTTCTGGATTGCCTGAGCGTTGGGACCGAGTTGTATCGTTGGATTTGCGCCTGCGTTGCTCCAAATAATGGTAACCATACTAGAATCCCACCAATCACGTCTGTGTAAAAGGAATGTCGATTTCGTGGATCAATATCCATTCTAATCAAGCAAGAAATGAGGAAATTATTTCTTTTTAAATTCGAAATCTTAGAAAATTATGATAAAAATTGGGAAAAAAAAGATTCTGTACATGAAAAAGTTGAGTCGTTGAGCCACTTCAGCTTTTTCCCACATACTTGAAAACCCTCCAATTTCATACATTCCCGCCACTACAACTGCTACCAATGAAACCACCATTACTACAGCCTGTAGAGCATCTGAAAAATTTTATCATAAATATAAAAAGTTTCAAAATTTCACATAGTAGTTTTTTTAAAAATTTCCATACCTGTCCAGAGTACCGCTTTGAGTCCGCCCTGTAAATTAAATTAGAGTTCTATTTAACAAAACTGTAGCGTACAAATGTGTAACAGTGCAAATGTGTCAAATAAATTGTAACTCACAAGTGAGGAATAGGCAATGCAAATAATAAAAATGGCACCACATGAAATATAAGTATTAATTCCAGCAACTATATAAATTCCATTAAAAATTTATCAAACCTTTTGTTATTCTACCATTTTTTCCTATTTAAATTTTGGACGTACCCTGATCCAACGCAAGACTTGGTCCATACACTGTTGTTGGCATGTAAAACATCTGGAACAAAAATATATTTCAAATTTTAATAAAATATAAAAAAAATTAATAGTTCTTAATTTATAGCATGCCTACAAGGTGAAATAAAGCCATTGCAGTGATAGTGAGACGAAGTCTTCGACTAAATCGCCACTCGAAGTACTGTTGAAAAAA
>JABASK010000658.1:0-12709 GCA_019776465.1 Rambutanura hunanensis | reverse complement strand
TCTTTTAAGTACAACACTTTGCGTTTCAATCATGATGATTTGTTCAAATAATATTCCAATCTGCCTCCTCTTACTTTATTTCTCTACCGTTCTGTTTTTTTTTAAACTGGTTTAGTCTAAAATTTATTTTTTACAAGCAAAAAAGAACAGTTACACTAATTTCCCACATTTTTTTGAAATGTCAGTCAACTCTTAACAAATCAACCTGCAAAACCCTGTAAAAAAATTTTTTAGACAAGGAATTTGTTAGCCTTAAATCTTTGAATTGAACAAAAACTTTGTCGAATTTAAAATGAAATCTTTTTGTGCAGCAAGGGAATCCCTTTGTCTTCTATCCTTACTTTGGCTTACCTTACCCTTAGTCTCTTTTATGAAATAGAAAGTTCCAGAAGGAAATCTAAGGAACCCGAACTAAGGGTACACTTTATTACAATACTCACCTGTTCTTCAACTAGAGCCCTTAGGGCAACAAAAAAAATTGTTTGAGTCCTGTGAATTAAGCCTTGGGGAATTAATTCAAGGGAAGGGAGAAATTGCATTGAACAACATTTCTATTGTAATGAAATTGTAGATGGGAAAAGTAGGAAGGGTGAGACACTGGGTGGGGATTAGGAGGTGAATGAAAAAAAAATGCAAGGCATTTTCACCTGATTGTGGCCCATCCTTGAGTCAAATTTTGAATTGGCAAGTTATAAACTTAAGTTTCCAATGTCCACTCAAGTATGAGTGAAATTGAGGGTAATTGAACAACAATGGGGATGAATGAAGAGAAGCATATTTTATCCAAGTGGTCCACCACTTTGCGGTCTCTGTACGTGGGGCTACTTGACTCAACGACCGTCTCCCTTGGCAACGGTACACTTTTACAGCTTAAGGATATTGAGTCTTGGTTTTTACTGGCATTCGCTATGGTTTACAAAAGGACAGTTTTTATTGACTTGGCCCACATGTGAAATTTGATGTGGTCAAGTCTTGTTTAAAAAAAACAATATTTTGCTAAATGTTACTTTTAGGTAATTCCTTCACCGACTTTTTTTTTGTCATGTTAACCGTAACCCTGGAAGATCAAATATTTTTGTGCTTAATTTCTAGTGATAGAATTTTACGAGGAGGTGCATTCCACTTGTTGCGTTTTGTCTCATCCCTTTCTACTACTAGGGATCATAACAGGCACAAAAATAAAGAGCAAAAGCTATTTCATCAAAAACGAAACTGTTTGTCTGTCTGTCCCCAACTTGTTTCACAACAATAAATTAAAAAACTCACAGATTTACATTTATTTAATACGTATAACACTTCATTTTTTTGTGAAATTTTTATTTCATTAAAAAAAATCTATTCCCGTTGCATGCTTTTCATACCAAACGAATTAATTACTTACAATTAGTTTTTAATCAGAAATACCAAGGAAATAAACATCTCTGTAAGAAAGAACGGATTACAAATTACCAGTATAACCTTCTCAACAACTTTTTTCTTAAGGTTTAGAACCCTAACTGCCAGCTTGGAAATTGCAAAACTTGCAAATACGTTAGTGTATTACTAGAACTGAAAATGCTTAAAAAAAACAATGAAAATACAAAAGTATTCCTTGAGTAAGTGTAATTTATGATTTTTTAACTCATCTGCTAAAGTGTGTTAGTTCAAGCTATTATTTTCTTTTGGATACTTTCTTACTTCTGTTTGGACGGTTGATTCCACTGTATTGTTGTGTTTTGTATATGTACTATGAAATGGGAAACCTGTAGAGGGATTTTAAGGATGGGCAGGTGGAATGCCCACTTAACTTTAGGTGAGTCCATTCTCACCTAAAGACTTCAACGAGACAGATCACTTTCATCAACAATTAAACTTTCTACGCATCTTCTCTTTTTAAAACAAGAAATCAACTTTAATCTTTACTTTTCCTTCAACGAAATCTCACGCAACAAAAAGGTAATTGGGTTACTTGCATTTATTTTTTATATTAATAGAATAGAATTAGTTTTTATTCTAGGAGGGGGAGGGGGTCTTTTGTTGTATTAACATTCTTTTGCTAAAACGCGTCAAGTCTTTTGAATTTAAAAAACAAAAAAATTAAAAATGTCTGCAATTATTTTGTTTTTAAATTGAGACTTTAAATTTTTTTTTTTGTAAATATAATATTCAACTAATACTTATTGGAATGTAGAAGGTGAGAGCTTTATTTGAGGGTTTATTTAGCAGGAAGCCGATTATTTTAAAAAAAAAGAAGAATATTTGTTCATGAGCCAAGGTTATAATTGCCCTTATTTTTGAATAGTCTGTTTTAGTTCTGGTCCAGTTGTCAAAGTTAGAAATTGTTGAGGCATACAATTGATAATTTGACCAAACTTTTAGTCTACTTTGGTTTGCCAAAAGTGAATTGTGAGTCAGATAAGAAATGAAAACAAAAATTAAATTCATTTTGTTCCTTTATAGGTCATTGTAGAATAAACAAAGTCAAAAACAAAAGGGCAACTTTTTTTATCTGACTTTTGTACAAATCTACATTTTTTGTTACATTTATTTTTTTTACATTTTTTATATTTTTTTTTTATCCAACTTCCGTTTCTACTCAAATCCACCCTTATTCATTTTTGGCATTTCCGGACATTTGTTATTGGATGCAGACTAGTTGATAGGAAAAATGAAGAGCTAAAACAGGAAGTAAGATGTCGTTGACCTTTTGTAAAGGTCATCTTTTATTGTTACAGTCTGGGTCAAACGATAAAATTTCGATTTTTCTAGTAACATAGTCTAACATAATCACTTTGAAAACCGGTGATTTGACAATTGCAATTAAGTTTTAAAAATTTGTGGTTGGTTTACGAATGTTTTTACATTGCCTATTTTGGTAACATACTTTTTCGCAATATTTTTTTTCCTCAAACAATGATTTCGCATTTTTTTTTATATATAAAAGCAAATGATGTTTTTCAAAAGTCATTTTTGAACTTATTTGAATTTTCTAAAAATATTTTGTTTGCGTTTTCATTAGATTAAGAGGCCGTTTCTCTTTTGTGTTTATATTTTTCGTTCTACTTAAGAAATTTTAGTTGAGGTGTGAAAATTCATTAGTTTTTTTTAACGAGTTAGTATTAATTGGTTTGTATAAATGATTGAATGGTGGAGTTGTTAGTTGTAGGAGGTGAAGTGGACACTTGAAATTTGCAGAAAGTTGTGGACTACTTTTTTTACTATCTGCATCTTTATATCTGTTACTCTCCTTAACTTTTTTGATGATTTTAATCAAGTGTCATCACAATCTATTCGTTTCAGTTAGCACGACTAACCATAAGCAATGAAGGTGTGTTGTTTCAATTCAATTCATTTCTTTTAGGCGGAGCAGGATAGTGAAGAAATGGATTTTGAATAACAATTTTTTACTTTTTTTTGTAAAAAGAAAAATCCTGGAAATAAAGTAAAATTGTAAATTATGGAGAGTTGTTATGATGGTGGATCCATTGTAGCTGCTGTCATCGGCACATTTCTCTCAACCATTGTCGCTCTTGCTCTGGCTGGATTTGTCTGGAAACGAAGAAAAGCAAAACGTAAGTTCAATCTTATATTCTAAAAATTTAAATTCTTTAAGTCAATTAACTAAACAACTTAATTAGTGTTAATTTCCTAATTAGCATTAAACCTTCACAGTGTTTAGCCTTGACTAGGCCTTATACTCCTTTATAAAAAGCAAAGAGAGTCTTTGCATTTTAACATGACTCGCAGAAAAGACATGAGTCAAAAGAACGTAAAAATATGATACCATCAAATTAAAATAGAAAATTGCAACTTTAATTGACAAAAGTTGCTAATTTTTATTCACTAGTATTTTCCAGGAGTTAAGTGCAAAATTTTGAAGGTTGCAACTCATAAAAATTTATACTTCGTCTTAAATTTGTTAGAAAATTCTTTTTTTTTACGAATTTAGACAATTTATGGTTGCAAAGTTTTGCAAAGTATTTGACAGTGATACTTTTCATTTTGAAGTGTAAATATGAATTCGCACCTTGTGTACCTCTGTGAATTTATAGCAAAATTATAACATATTAATAAGACATATAACTTTTATGGTAAAAAAAACAACAAAGTTGATAGTTACCTGCTAGGTTTAGTTCAGCTAAACGAACGGAAACAAATTTGAGAAAAAGGGAAAAAAAAAAGACATTGTTATTTATGCAAATGTATAGAAAACGAATGAAAATAATTTCAAACCTGATTTAAAGCCAAGGTCATGCCTCCTTCTTCGTGAGTAAGACAAACTGAACTTGAACTCGTTCTCACACTTTTGAGTCTTTCTTTGCTAAATTTCTACTATTTCTCTTTAACTTTCCTTATTGGTTAGGAAACAGCAAAATTTGAAAAATTTAAAACAAAAAAAAATTTGAAAGGACTAAAAAAAAATTTTTTTTTTTTTGCAGAAGGTATATAGTGATATTTTTGAAAAAAGTTATATCATTTCGAGAGACAGATATTTAAACTTTGAAAAACTTATCATTATTTTTTTTCATAGAAAATCCGTTACGTGACTTGGTACTTGTAGAGAGTGGACAAGTGAAAACAGGTGGTTACGAAAATTTAGGATTTAAAGACGAACAGCAAGAGAATGACCACGAAGCACTACAAAGTGGAGGAGGTACAGAAATGAGAATTATTTATATTTTACTACATTATTTTTTTTTTTAAAAATATGAGAATTATTAGTTTTAAAATATTTCATTTTGTTAAATTCGGTTTAATTTTTTAATCAACAGAGCCTAAGAAAGAGACGATACTTGAACCCATTCTACCACCACAAAGAGAAAAGGTCACAAGAAAAAAAATTATCTTACTTTATTTAAAATTTTAGTTATTTTAATTAAGTTTTGTTCTCCTTCATTTTCAAAACATCACCTTATTGATTGGCATCTTATAAATTTCAACTTATAAATTTGAATTTTAACTGTTAATTAATTTTTTTAGCGTAAAGACACGTTTGATGAAAATCGAAAGTCGTCTTGGACTCATTTTGGATTCCTGCTGGGTCACTCCAAAGACAAAACTGAATCTGGTGGTATTCTAACGTCACAAAATTCTGAATACACTGTAAATCTCAAAGGACATGACTTTACCGGATTGGGATTTTCCATTGACGGTGGTGGTCCAGGTGGGATTTTGATAAAAGAAGTAATGCAACGTTGGTCCAGCTGCCGAGTCAGGAAAGATGGTGGCTGGGGATCGAATCCGATCAATGTCAATGTGCTTAGATGGTGTAGTACTGTCGGATGCAGTTGCTCTCATGGCATATGCGTCACCTTATGGTATCAGACTTCACATAACAAAGCCCATAAAGGACATTGAACCTGTTCAACAATTGACAGTCACTGAGGTAAATCATGAAAAAAAATACAGGATTATTTTGTTTTAAAATTGAACATTTTGTTTCATTTTGTTTCAAAATTGAATCAATTTCAATTATACTTTCAGGAAAGTGAAGTTGAAAAGTGTGCCAAATTAAAACCTCCAAGAGATTACGCCGTGCAGATTGAAATGGAATCTGTTCAAATGAAATCACCAGATATTTTAGACTTGCGCCCATCTACTCAAAAGTTAGAAGACCGAAAATCTGAAATGCCAATTGCCAGAATTCCCTCACCCGAATACTCAACAGGACGTCGATCTGCTTCACCAAGAATAATTTGCGCTGATATTCCAGATACTTTGGTTTATCATATGGAGAAAGTTACTTCAAAGGAAGACTCACAATCAGGCGAAAAATTCCTTTGTGAAAATGATACTCAAGAAATTTCGCCAGAAATTAGTACAACCAATAAGAATATTCAGCCAATTCTTCAACCACCACCGGAACCGTCACAACAACAAAGTGCCGAAGATAAGGAAGACCAAGGCAAGGTCGATAGTATCACGAAATCTGCAAGTATAACACTCGAATTAGCAAAAATTCCACAAATTGAAGTAGACCTTCCAAAAAGTGACCCCGTAAGAGATGATCAGGCCCAATGTCATTCTGCCATAAAATATGATCCAGTAGAAAAAGACAGTCGTCCACCTTCTGCCGATTCAACTGGTCGGTCTAAATTTCATATTCGATTATTTCATAAAAGTAAACAATACAACGTTGAACCAGACAGTGGATCGTCTACCAATCACGCAAATATTAAAGATGAAGAAGACCTTCATCTCAAACTTAGAAAAATGAATGAATCAGAAATTGAAGGAAGTGTGTCAATGGACAGTAGGATGGAAAGTCCTGGACCAGATTCTCCTCCAGGACTTCCCGTTGTTACTCCAAGTGACAAACAAGTTGAACAAAGCATTATCTCTAAAGGCCTCAAAAGTTTAAAAGATTTGAAAGAAAAAGTATCACAAAAATTATCGATACACGAGAGTTGTCCAAGTGACAGCGATTCCGAGTCTCCACTTTCACCAATTGAACGAAAGAATAAAAAAGGAAAGAAAAATGACAAGAAAGACAAAAATGCCATCAGCCTACAAGTAACCAGTCAAAATGGAAACGATTCAAGTGAACACGTAGTAACCAATGAGATCGAAGCTGGGCATAACAGTCAAAATGAACTTGTAACCAATCACAATGAAGATTCAAGTGAAAATGAAGAGTCGTCAGACAGAATACCAAAAAAACCAAAAAGATCGACTAAAAGGAAAGCTCCTATTCCACCTTCGTCACAAACTTCAACTTTAGATCAATTTCATCCAAATCCATCAAATCCTCCAATGGGAGAAAGTAAAAGATGTGCTTCTTATGGTCACATTCCAACGCCTCCAGTTCACGATGAAGGAAGAATGGAACGTGCCAGTTCTACTTGACCTCAGTCCTTCCACTGAAGGTCATATCAGTTCCATTCGAGGAATGACTGACCTCACTGACTCACGATTGCAATTTCCGCCACCGGCGTCTCCACCAGATTCGTCTTCTACTTCCTCAACTTCTTCTTCATCAGAAACACTTAGAGAAATGTCATCAAAGTCAGATGATAGTGAGAAGGTTTTGGAAAAATTAACAACGGATGAAATTCCAATAATTTCTGAGAAACCTCAAGCTCTTTATGCCGAAACTTACAATTTGGGAGGAATTGATGAAGAAGTAGCTAAAGTTGCCCAAGAAATGGTACATGAAGTTTTAAAAAGTGCTGAAGAGAAAGTAGAACTTATTAGAAGTCTCGAAGTCAAACGTTCTCGCATTCCAATTCCAATTCAAACAACTAATGGTTCATTGGCTGAAGGTGAGTGTAAAGAAGTCAAAGGAAAAGGAAATTTGCTTCGAGATGATAGTAAGAAACGATTTGATGCAAACAGTAGCTGATGCTAATGATATCAAGTTGTCATCAACTAAACTTGGGTCGGAACTTCCTGGAAGGTCAACCGAAGTGACCTCCTCATCCTCCTCCTCTTCGTCCATGTTGGACGAACTTGGAAAAGGAATAGAATTGAGTTCGAAAGAATTAGACGAGGGAATGATGTCACATGCTGAGTTCTTGGCTAGACAAGAGTGTCAATCACAACCTGATGTCGTCACTGAACCGAACGACACTTCATTTGATACTTGGATTTTTGTGGATAAGAAGCTACAAGGTCACACAGTTGGACAGAGTGAGGAACATCCTCCAATTGCTATACAGAAATTAGATATGAA
Source organism: Rambutanura hunanensis (assembly GCA_019776465.1). NCBI lineage: Eukaryota > Metazoa > Arthropoda > Collembola > Poduromorpha > Neanuridae > Rambutanura > Rambutanura hunanensis. The sequence continues at coordinate 5,058 of JABASK010000658.1, read as the reverse complement.
TCTTTCGACTTGAATTATTTTTTTTAAAATGGTAAAGTGTAGAGTTAAATTGACTTTAACTTTAATTAACCTACTTTTTCAATTTGACCATTTCTAATTTTTAACAAAAACTTACTCAAAGTGTTTTGAAGTAGAATAATATTGGAAATAAGCAGGTTTAGAATTCAAAATAAATTTTGGTCATGAGATACTAAACGTAAATGACGCAGATGCGTTTCTATATTTTGATCAATTTACTAAAAATTTGTCTTATTTTGTACTTTCTATTGATTTCTAATTCTTATTTGTATGTTTTATTTTTAATTTCTAAAACTAACTAATCACACTTTGTACTAGGGGTTGACACACACATAATATAAATATTTAGATACATATAATATACTTTGTATTATATTTATTATAAATTGAAATATTTAATTACATTTATGTATATAAATATTATCATAGTCGATGATGATTTTGAACAAAAGTCACCGACTGCTCCCACTTCAGATACATTCCGTCCAACTTAAGTAAGTTACAAATTGAAAAGCCATGAATTGGTACACATTCCAATTAAAAGAGGCTTTATTTTTATTTTTTGGTTAAATTATAAGTAAATTATGTTTACTCTAACTCTATACTTGAATTAAAATAAGTTAATTAAAATAATTAATTGATTATTGTATACTCTCGTCGATTGCTGGGAACTAGTGCAATCAACGAGAACTAAGATTAATATCTAACCTTAAAAAATTTTACTGTTGTTTTTTCTATAAGTTATAGTTTTAACAGCCAATCACAGTTTTTTCATTTTCCTGTTCATTTTTTCTTGAATTTAAGCTTTTGCTTTTATACATATTACGTTTCATGGCACTACATCTTTTTGGATTTTTTTTTTAAAAATAAGTAAAGTATCGTAAATTTTTAGTTTAGTTTCTCTAAATTTTATTGGATAACTGTAGAAAATTTGTGTAAAGTTAAAAATGGCGTGAAAAGGCAATCAAAGCAGAATTTAAGCCGTTGCGTTTACATGGGTTTAACACTCATAAAGAGCAAATGCAGAATATCTGTTGTAAAAACTAAAGTATCTTTTTAACTTTTAGTTAAAAGTTAGTTAGTAAGCTATTGAAATTTAACTTTTAGGTTATAGGTTACGTTAGGTTTGTATATAGTTATGATAATAAGTCAACCAGAAACTGTCAACCATTCAAGTTTAGGCGCAAGATTTGACTAAATTATAACTTATACATTTCAAAAAAAAATGATATGTTGTATTTAAAAGTCAATAAATTTAAACTTATTTTTAGCAGTAACTTTTTTTTTTGCCTTTTATTTGCAAATATTTTTGAAAGTATTTAATTTCTGTTTCATTTCTACAAGAAAGTTATTTAGAATTGACAACAAAACATATTCAACATACTAACATTTTTTTCTTTAAATAAGATATTAATTTATTGACAAATAAGTTTCTATTTTTTTCCAATAGCTGTCTCACTTCCATCATCGTGTACGAGTAATCGTCGGTTGTGAGGCGCAGACGCAAGTGAGTGTAGCATTTGGTCCTTGTGGTCCACAACTGACCATGGTATTGTTCGTTGCTAGGCAACGACTCGGACAATTGTCACAGTTCGTTACGGTCATTCTGAATAAAGCACCATCCACTTGGTATGCACATACAACCAGAAACAACACGACCAAAACGTTTTTTCCCATTTTCTAAAAAATAGAAAAAATTGTTAACACAACAAGATAGCAAAAATTTTTTTTGGAGATGTTCACTTACCCAAAGCTTTTACTACACTTTCTGTCAAATCTAGTTGAAGGATGAACGCTGCGCCGCTCGCGCTTTTGAGCGTCAAGATTTCAACCTCAAATTAACACCAATTTTGGCATTATTTGCAAAAAAAAAAGAAAAATTAAAAGAAAAGTTAACTAAAATTGAGTTTAATTAGATTTGACGCCTATTTTGGGCACCAACTACTGTAGGATAAGGGGTGCTAAGGGTTAGAATTGACTAAACTATGTAGTTATTTTTCCTCGAGTATCATCTACTGTTCGTTGATCTGCATATCCTGCAATTCCTATTACCCAGCTATGAAAATCAGAAACGCGTGTCTAGAAACACAGAAAATGAAACCAATTTTAACCTAANCTGCATATCCTGCAATTCCTATTACCCAGCTATGAAAATCAGAAACGCGTGTCTAGAAACACAGAAAATGAAACCAATTTTAACCTAAATTAACCTAAATTTTGTGAATTCTTACAATTGGTATAAGTTTACTTACATAAAATCCTGGCAAGTTCGGTAATCCACAACCAACTCCTAAATAACAAGAAGAAAATGATTCCAATGAAAAAGAGAAGTAAAATGTTAAAATGTAAAACATAACACAGAATATTTTACGAAACGTCATAATTTTAAATATTCTTTTTACCTGTAGCTACAAGTCCACAAAGATATCGACGATATTTTTTATCTGGATTATAGCACGCTAATGGACTTCCAGAATCTCCCTTATAGTTAATTAAAAGAGAGACGTCATATTAAACAATTTATGATAATGTTGTCTACTATGTAGTAGTTAACTGTTAATATTGAACAAAATTTCAACCGTACTTGACATGCGTCAACCTTTCCCGATTGGATTCCAGCACTATAAAGATAAGAACTGTTGCCAAGAACAACTACGTAACGTTGACTACAAGAAAATGAATATACTGTCGAACCAAATGAGTCCTGCTTCGACATATGGTTTTAAATTTGGATAATAACGGTAGAATTCATAACATTCTTCTTTAGTAAAGACGTGGACGTTAGCTTCTTTCAGAATATTGGGGTAAAACCTTGCAAATTTGACTTCTCCATCTTCTATTTGCCTCGTGTAACCCCAACCACTAATCATAGCAATTCCAACTACAAAATATTTGCAGTAATTAATAAATCAAGTTAAAAAAAATTTTTTTTTTATGTAAATTTGCACATTTTATAAATTAACTAACAAATTTTCTTTTAGGTATAAGATATAAGTGTTTACCTTTTTCAGGTATTAGAGGCGGTTTGTCAACTGGGAGTGGTTGTACAAATTTGTTATATTCAAATGGAAGGTCAACTGTAATAACAGCTATGTCATTGAAACTGTAGCTAGGGTCATATTTCGGATGAATTTCAACTTTGACCCCATTTCTTTTTTGTTCATTTCCATCTATGTCATCATTATCATAATCTCCAGCAACATAAGTATACTTTTTCAAGTCACTTTCAGGAAGTTTACCATACTTGTTGACAAAGCAGTCTATATCAGAGCAGTCGATAATGAGAAAGATATTACCTACTCTTATCTAATTTTAGGTTAAGATACTGTAAAACTCACGTGCAGCACTAAGTACTGTTTTTGAATTGTAGAGGGAGCCACTACAATAACTTTTTCCTTTGCGTTTAATGTTAATAATATACGGAACTGAGCCTTTGTTTGCGTCTTTTCCACCAATAATTTTCTTTTTGACAATCGTTTCTATTGGGGTTTCACTGACTAATAAAAGAATCGAGACAAAATTTAGTAAAATATTAGAAACTTTGGAAGGAATTTTGAAATGGTGATAAAAATTGTGTAGATCCACGTCTCCTCTATGCTTTCCAGAATAAGTAGATATAAAATGTAGCTATAAAATTAGTTGTGCTTACTATAGTTACTTAAGTTATTAATATTTTGTTAAATGATTCAAACTTACTGTTTCTTTCTACGGGATTCAAGTGAAATGGAAAAACTTCTCCATTGGCGTTGACCGTCACTAAAATTTAAAAGCCTTTTTAAATCATTGTCAAAATGATTGAAAATTTTGAAATTTTGAAAATTTTACCGAATAACTCTTCAAGTTTTCTGGCACTTCGTTCTGTAGGTGAGTCATTGGATTCCCCAGTTCCATGATGCCCAACTCCGAATTGGAAAAAGAGAAAAACCGTAATAAAAAATAAAAACATTTAATTAGACTTCAACTAAATTTTAGCTAAATAAGTATATACAAGAAATTAATCGTAAGTCTTTGCATATAAAAAAAAATGCTACTCCATGAGAATATTCTATGAGTGTATAAAACGTTACGCAAAACTTTTATAACCCTTTGTCTTCATTAATTTGCAAGGTCAATCTTTTATTTACTAAATGCTTTCTTTCAATTTTAAAACACTTTTACAAAAGCTTCTACGACAGAAAATTTTAAAGTGAATGAAACTAAAGGGTCAATGACCTTCAGATGATACAAGTAGATTAAATTTTGTGCTCAATCTTTAATCAAACTATAGCAACCGCGTAGTCAAACAAAATTATTTAGCAAAATTGATTAATTATTTTAACTATATTTTGATTTTTCCCCGGGAGTCATCTATTGTTCGTCGATCTGCATATCCCGCAATTTCTATTACCCAGTTATGAAATTCAGAAACGCGTGTCTAGAAATACAGAAAATGACACCAATTTTTAACCTAATTTAACCCAAATTTTGTGAATCACGACAATTTGGTATAGTTTACTTACATAAAATCCTGGGAAATTCGGTAACCCACAACCAACTCCTAAACAACAAGAAGAAAATGATTTAAATGAAAAAAAGAAGTAAAATGTTAAAATGTAACACAAAATATTTACGAAACGTCATAATTTTAAATATATTTTACCTGTAGATACAATTCCACAAAGGTATCGTCGATATTTTTTATCCGGATTATAGCACGCTAATGGACCTCCAGAATCTCCCTATATTTAATTAAAAAAGAAAAGATAACAAATTATAGAAAATTTGGATTAATGCTGTAGAATACAGGAGTTTCTGTTAACATTGACCAAACATTCGTACTTACTTGACATGCGTCAATCTTTCCCGATTCGAATCCTGCACTGTAAAAGAGAAACAGAAAATTAAAAAAAAACTTATATATGATTCTAACTAACAAGAAAATTAATACTGTCAAACCAAATAAGTCCCGCATTGATCAGTGGTTTCAATTTGTAGTAAGAACGATAAAAATTAAGGCACTCTTCTTTTGTAAATACGTGAACATTGGCTTCCCTCAGTAAA
>JABASK010000657.1:0-12724 GCA_019776465.1 Rambutanura hunanensis | reverse complement strand
GAAAGTGATCCGACAATCTGTGCGAATTTCGCAGTTATGCAATTTTGCAAACCGTCTGTTTATTTGTAAAAAGCCTAAATAACCTTTACAAATAAACAAACGGTTAACAAAATTGCATAACCGCGAAATTCGCAGATTCTCGGATCACTTTCCCTTTTAGATACCGCGCATCGTCCTACGGCAGCTGGGATGCTCTATGAAGCTGGTGACTTTTTTCTGTAGCTTAGTTACCTTGTTGGACTTTTATAAAAAAAAACTAGTATGTCAGGGTTTGGTGCTTCGCGCCATTTTGTTATTAGATATTTATAAAGTAAAAGAATTCCCACCTCTTCCTAACACAAGTGTACATGTCTTTGCCCTAGCGTTCCGTACTAAACAGAAACTCGTAGCACGCCATTACGTAGACAAAATATACACAGACAGCGGACCCCTGAATTTTTATCAGGTATCAGGTTAGGTTACAGGTAGAAAAATGTCAGGGGTCCGCTGTCTGTGTAAATTGTTTAGAGCTAAAGGCGTGGAGCCGAAATTTCTACCCAGACTCCCCAATCTCCAGAAAAAAGAGAAAAAAAATTGAACCAAATACCAAATTGAAAAAAATTATTTTTGGTGGAAATTTTTTTTTTGTATCCAATTTTTTGTATCATCCAAATCTTCAATAACATTTTTTTTGTCCGAAAAAACTAGATGTATACTTGTACTACTCACCTGACATGATTTTTGCGTGTTTGTAAAATCTATTGGCAGTTTCAATAAATTCGAAAATGGCCGGTCCGGCCGAAGGTCCACCATCCAAGCGAACAATAGCTTCCGTAGAATTGTCATCGTAGTCGATATACTTTACAAAATTGAACCAATCAGGTGGCGCTAATTCAGAAGTAATTGTTGCCACTACGTTTTCCCTTGACGCTGGGGTTTCGAGTTGAATTTGGACGCATACACTTTTATACTGCCCGGTTGAAGTTTGCTGAGGAACAAATGAATTACGTAACTGTGCTTTTAATTTCCCGAAGTTTTCGCGTTGCAAATTCAAGTAACGATTTCGCAATTGACGCCAGTTTCTTTTAGGGAGTATTTTCAAATGAATCAAATCACTCTCTAGTTTCTCGTCTCTTCCTGGAATGCTCTGTCGGCGTCTTTTCTTCTTTTTCCCAGTTTTCGCTTCGTTTCTCGCCATCGGTCTCAGAATTTGCTTGTGGCTTTGCGTTGTCAATACTGATGCTGCTTGCTTTAGCCGCAGTTGTGCTAATTTGCAATTTGTTGGATTTGAGTTTAGGAATTGGAGCAGTTGGTGGACTGGTACTGGTAATCGGTTCTTCTTTGTACTTCGCTTCAGTTTCCGATACTTTACTCCGTTTTTCATCGACTTCTTGCTCTTCCACGGTTTCTTTTCCTCTTGCTCGTTTTCGCGAATTTATTAGCTTTGGTTTTTCTGCTGAATGGTATTCATCTTCCTTGAACGTCGAGATACTCATGAGCGCTGATGGTTCAATGTTTGTAGGAAGACAACCTCCCATTTCTCCAAAAGCTTCCAAACAGCGTTTTGCTGCCTCTTCGTCTTCAAATTCCACAAAAGCAAAGCCCTAGTAAGAAAAAGTTAACAGTGTTTAACACATTTCTATGGATTTCCTTTAGCACAGTTGACAATAATCAAGAATTTTACCTTAGGTTGTTTAGAACGTTTGAATTTCGGTAAGGAAACATACGCAACTTGCCCAAACTCTTGAAATATTTTGTCAATCCATGCATGATCCACGTCTAATGGAATATTTTCTACATAAATTGTACAATTTTCTACTGTCGCCTCATCCTTGGTTTTGGTATTGTCAAATGGTATTTTTCGCCTGACACCAGTTCCATCTTCGGATAGTTGCAGTTTCTCGGATTTCTTGAGTGCTCGCCTTACATCCTCTACATTTTTTGTAAGTTGTGACAACTTGTTAAATTTTTCAACAAAAATAGATAACGAAACGAATTCCGATTCCTGCACAATATCTCTCATTACTCGTTGTTTTGTAAGGTTGGCATCGCTAAAATAAAACTCCATTTGACTTCTGATATCACTGTAAAGTTTTGATTTTCTAGGTCGGTGACGGTGTTGTTTTGTCGAACCGGGTTCGGCCGTTTCAGTAGCTTCATTCCCACCCTCTTCCATTTCTAATTAATCGACTCCGTAATGTTATTTTTTCCAACAAATGCTAAAAAACAAGTTACTTTACCGGTCGGTAACTGAGGTTGAGCAAAAGAAAAACCAGAGAAGATCCGCGATTGTCAACGAGTCAATTTTATCCGAGCTGTTTACTACCACGCACGGCGGCACGGGTCTCTTCGATAAATGGTGATACTGTGGGTTGGCTTGCCGCTTGCTTGTGACTTTCCGTGACATGCAAAACCGCAACACCTGAAACAACAATAGCACTTATCTGTTTGTGTAAAAAGTACATCAACCAACAAAACAACTGACAACAATGAACAATCGACCAATTTCTAAATTTAATTGGTTTTTCAAACAGGGTTTCCCTCTTTCGCAATTGAAAAATTGCGAATCCCTCCCCTTAATTTGCGCATATAGCAAAGGAATTTTTTTTGCATTCGATAGGCGATAGGGGTCTAGAGTTTACAACAGCTCGAGTAAAACCTTTCGTACAAAAGCCGAGACCAACACACTCGAATCCCTCCCCTTAATTTGCGCATATAGCAAAGGAATTTTTTTTGCATTCGATAGGCGATAGGGGTCTAGAGTTTACAACAGCTCGAGTAAAACCTTTCGTACAAAAGCCGAGCCCAACACACGAAATTTGGAAATTTCAAAAATACTCTGCGAGAATCAAAAATACGACAAAAACGTTTTGAGTTGTGGTACTTAAGAATGAACGTTCTTCTAAGAACCGTAAGAGAAACGATCATAAAAAGTTAGGAAAATTCTTCGACTTCTGTCAAAATAACGGGGCGGGTTAAGCCCTTTGTCTCATAACTACGCTCTATAACGCGACCCGCGACCGTAGTGCAAAAATATCCATTGTCCATGTCCTGTGCCTTGCGCCCCCTCCTTCAGTTGATTCTGGGCGAGGAAGAGTGAAAAAATGAAGGGAATGAATGGCTGCTTCTGAATCTGAACTCACTCCCAGTCAGTATTCCCATTCCCAGTAACGTTACGGAAAGGTTACTAAAAGAGAAACGAATCAGCCAAAAACATCATCAACCAGTCATCAACAATTAAGTTAATTACCCTACTTGTCCCCCCGTTAGGAAGAGGACAAAGAAGAACGTAGACAACAGAACAAATTTCACAGCTATAGTTAAGTCAACCGATTAATTTCCTTAAGATAATTCGTATCTCGCCTTACGTTTTTTTCCGTCAAGATGAGCTCAAAGGTGTCTCCAACAACGTTGAAAGACACTGCTGTGACTCCATCACCTCCAGCACAAAGTGCTAAACGTATGTCAAAAGTAAACAAGAAAAAAGTCCCGAAAGTAACGTCCTCATCCCTAACTACCATGACAGGGGAGGATCATGTTATTATGGACAACTGCAATGAGAATGAGACTGGACGACCGGACGGTGACCGCTACATGACAAGTCGTTCCCGTGTTGGTGACTGTTCTTGTGACGACCCTACGGATTCTCAGGAAGACCAAGTCATTGTCCATGTTGTTCCACCCTCATCACCTGTGACGCTGAAAGAAACATTGACGGATCCTGAAGATGAGGCGGATTACCGTTGTCACCCTCATCAGGATCATGAACCAACGGATCCAACCTCAGCCTCGACCTCTACCCCTGGTGGATCGGTAGTACCTTCTCAAGTCTCTTACCCAGATGACGAAGAGTGCTCGGAGGATTGTGAAGATGAGGAAGAAGAAATATCATCAGAGGAATTGGGGGAAGAGGAAGAGGACCTGGAAGATGAAGATGATGACGATGGAGAGGAATGTTGCAGCGACGAAATCAGTGAAGAGGAAATCCAACCATCCAATTCTCGCAAGCCCTTGCCTCAACACCGCCCCCAACTGCCAATCGTCGAAAGGACATATAACAACAAACGGCGTGGTCGTACTCCTGGAAGTTCAGGAATGAGTATCGGAAATGCTGCCAATACGATTAAACGGGTTAGGGGAGGAATTCGAGCCTCCAAATGTACCACCGTGGGAACCGGGATGGGTGCCATTGCCAAATCAAAAACAATCGTGAACAGTCTTCGGAGGAACCGGAGAGGTACGAGTACGAATCCCATTTTCCTTCATCATTCTTCCAGTGACGATGAGGTTGTAGATGAAGAAGAGGAAGTTGAGGATGAGGAAGGAGATGATGAGTTGGTAAGAAATATTTATTGATGAGTCTTAATCAATCAATCAAGGGCAACTTCGCTGACGTCAATGGCCGTTAATTAAGTAATTCAATTGACATTAAATTCAGAGCTCAACTGTGAAATTCTTTACACTTTACCTCTTTATACAGTTATGAAATTAACTTATGTTAGTAATGCGTCGCGCATGAACAAGAGGCACTTTCGAAAATATTTAACCATTTAACCCAATACTAATGGAATCAGACAGTGACAACGATGTTAACAATACAAAAAAACATATCTTTTGACTTTCTTTTTTTAGTAGCAGAAGTCTTTTTCAAAACATCCGAGTAAAACTTACTAGACTCATTTTCATATCGTGTCGTCATGCTACCAGTTTTAAGAAATCTGATTCCATTTTCAGGGTGACGAATATCTGGAGCAAGATGAATCTGACGAAGAGGACGAGGATGGAATCGAACCTCCTGGATTTCTGCTTTCAACCAACCGAGATCCATCTGCACTCCAAAACATACCTCCTGATGCTCAAGCAAGACTCGAAGCCTTCTTTGAAGCTGCCGGTATGTATTTACGGGACGAGGACGATTGACCTTTTGACCTTGAAAAGTATATTTAATTTAATTATTCATGTAGGTTTTACGGATGGGAAGCTCATGTCTGATCCTGAAAGTCTTCGAAAACTTACCTTAACCGTGTCATCAGCGCTTGGAGAGGCATCCGCAGCCATTAATCGAATGAGAGATTCACAAAGGTAACAAAAATGACTTTTCCGTACTACTATTTAGTTAATGTTAGTTTACCAGGGTTGCATTCTTAATCTTAACCCTGGCATAACTCCAAGGCATAATAACTCTAACTATCGCAATTCACTGCAAAATGCAAAAATGATAAGTGGATGTGGACGGTTCGGCAGTACACACAGTGTTTAACACACTTCATATTTAAATTTTTAGTGTGACAATCTTGAATCTTGACAAGATCTTACATAACAATTGTAAACAAAAAAAATGACGTCATTGCGACTTAGTATTTGAATACGTTCAGTGAACGCAAGCTAATCAGGCTAAGAGGTAGGGGTTATTTGCATGGAGTCCGTCATCAATTGGTCATCGGTAACCTCTGACCACGTAGTTGATGTTTTACAATGGGCAATACAAAGTTCCAATTCGATTTTTTTTTCACATCACATACACGGAAACTCCGACTTAAACTAGATTCTGTGTCTTGGGTACTACACCTTTGCTTTAGGTACGAAAACTGAGCGAAGCCGTTAATTCTTTTGGTAACTAAGATTTCTCGAATTCTGTAATGTACACCGTCCGAGTGAGTAGCTTGACTGAGGGTTTTAGAGGAAACACGATACCGCGCTGAAATCAGCTTCTTTTTTCTCGACGTTAATTGTAGTAGGAATACTAATAATACTCCGTTATACTGGTTTTGTTGGAATTTTTAACGCTAAATGCGGAATCGTTATTTGTTTTACATAGAAAATCTATCGAAGAAGGGCGAAGTGACTCATTGGAAGAAGGAGACAGTCTTCTAGCTCTGGCTTGTTCTTCCGGTTATTTCGAACTCGCAAGAGTAAGTAATCAGCGGTGTCTGATAAAATGATTGTCTGTCGAAAATTCGAAATCTATAAAATGTGTATGTTTCAGGTGTTNAAGGGCGAAGTGACTCATTGGAAGAAGGAGACAGTCTTCTAGCTCTGGCTTGTTCTTCCGGTTATTTCGAACTCGCAAGAGTAAGTAATCAGCGGTGTCTGATAAAATGATTGTCTGTCGAAAATTCGAAATCTATAAAATGTGTATGTTTCAGGTGTTGTTGGCTATGGGTGCCAATGTTGATGATCGGGGAAGTAAAGGAGATCTAACACCTCTCATGGATGCGGCATCTCAAGGTCACCTCGAGATTGTTCGTCTTCTTCTGAGCCATGGAGCCGACGTCAACGCTCAATCTGCATGCGGAAACAGTGCTCTCATGTACGCTTGCGCTTCAGGGCACGTATCTGTTGTTGAAGATCTACTGAAAGCAGGAGCTCATGTTGAAGATAACAACGAGAATGGCCATACACCACTTATGGAAGCTGCTTCCGCAGGGCACGTGCCAGTGGCGAAGGTAAGACTTTTTCTTTTTATGTAAAAGTTATACAAAGCACTACTTTCACTTTATTTTTGGAGCATACGAAAACAGAAATGCAATTAGGGTTAGCAACTTACGTGTCACAAACATTTTCTTCCTGAATGACGTAATCAATTGGATTGTACTGTACAATTCTCCGATGTTGGTAGAAACGTTGAATAATCTAGAGCTTGTAAAAATGTAGTAACCACGAAGTAAATACGGTGGGGTTTGCTTCCCTCCTGCTCCAAAGGTTGCGTTGCATAAAGTAAAGTGCTTGTCTTGTAAGTAGGCGAACATTTTACTTGACAGGCGTGGAAACTGTCCTCTGTAGATTTTTGTTTAACGTTATTGTAAACAAAAACAGTGGAAACTTGGGAAGGGATGAAGGGAATTGAAACTGACAGATTTCTTCTGTTCTGTTTGCGAAATAATTTCATATTTTCTTGGGGTTGTGACTTTTGTGAGTTACTATTAAATCGTCGGGGTTAGATCTAGATGAATCAAATCGTCGGGGTTAAATCTAGATGAATCACAAATCACATAAATTATTTCTCGCTTCAGTACTATACTAGATATCAAGGATACGTTTTGTCGCTTTAAATTCGTATCGAGTTGACATCTATGATCCATGCCCCTTGCGCTTGGAGTTGGAGTCTCCGAAAATCGCACATCAAATCTTCAGCCCTCCTTATCTCATGCTTCTAGTTTAATTTTAGTTTGAATTGAAGGAATGCACAGTGAAGCCCCTGCAAAACTTTAACTAAACGGTGTCTATACGTAAATCAACTTAGGTATAAAGTTGTTACACTTTATTTGCGCGTCTAAAATGAAGTTCTTTTGTGTTCACTCCGTTTATGGAGAAATTTGGTGTAGAGATCTCCATGTGTTTATAAATACTTAGTGTACAATTATTTATTTTTGCGTTACCTATAACTATGATACTTTCTAAATGATGTTCAGTGTACGCTGTACGCCTATTTTTCGTAAAGTACTAGTGTCCATTAAATCATACAACTCATTTCGGTTTTTCTTTAGCTTCTTCTCAGTCACGGAGCGGGAATAAACACCCATTCCAATGAATTCTAAAGAGTCAGCCCTTACTGTTGCGTGTTACAAAGGTAAATAGACCTTTGTTTTCTTTTGTAATTTTCTAACTTCTTGAGAATCGTCTTCATTATTCACTAATCAAATCGACGATTAAAGACTAACAATGTGCACTTGTATGTGTAAAGGTCATCTGGATATGGTGAGGTTTCTGTTAGAAGCCGGTGCTGATCAAGTAAGTTTTTTAGCAAAGTACTAAAGTAGTCGCGTAAACCTTTCTTCTACCCTAACTTAAAATTTAATTTCTATCAGCATTTTGTCGTTCGGATATATTGCACGAATCCCGATTTGAGAAAATTCTGATAATGTTTTTGACCAATATTTCACAAATTCGTCAGGAATTTTATTGATTTACAATAACAGATTTTAAGTACGTACGTAATTGGTACGACTCGGAATTGCAACTCGGTGCGAATTTGTAAAATTCCGTAGCAAAAATCGAACTTTTGAAGATTCATTCTTTTACACATTTTTTATCAGATCACCCTAACCCAATATTATATGGTACTAAACGAGTATAATCAATTGTAGCAACACAAAACGGATGAGATGCATACAGCTCTAATGGAAGCCTCAATGGATGGACATGTAGAGGTAGCTCGCCTCCTTCTTGACTCAGGAGCTCAGGTACTAACTCAATTGTTGGTGTGGCTAATTAAAATTGCCTGGCGCTTTACTGAATTAGTGTTAGTTGGCTACTTCACTCGGTTGATTATTTGTCAGGTCAACATGCCCGCTGATAGTTTCGAGTCACCCTTGACTTTGGCCGCATGTGGCGGTCATGTGGAACTTGCCGAATTACTATTGGAACGTGGAGCAAATATTGAAGAAGTGAATGATGAAGGATACACCCCACTCATGGAAGCAGCTCGTGAAGGACACCTATGCGTTGTAAGAACTCTCATTCAACATCACGCAATTGTCAACGCTAAAACGGATGAGACACAAGAAACAGCCCTAACACTTGCTGCCTGTGGAGGATTTCTTGACGTAGTGGATCTTTTACTAAAGGCTGGAGCTGATATTGAACTCGGGGCTTCCACTCCTCTCATGGAAGCAGCGCAGGAAGGACATATTCAAGTTGTTCGGTAATGGATCATACGAACTTGAAATGGGGAAATTGTTGGAATTTCACAAAAATCTCGATGCAAAGGTTGTGTAAAAAGCCAATTTACCCATGCAAAAGCGAATCAACCTGGGTTTACTACGGCATTTTTCATTACACAGAATAGGCTATACTGGCATTGAAGTTGCATTGCTGTAAAGAAAGGGAAACGAGTAGTAAGGGTATAAAGAATGACCAGTTTTTGTTTATATTTTTAGATTTTTGATCGAGAAAGGTGCCGACATCTTCCACGAGAATGCGGCTCATGACATCGCCCTTTCCTTTGCTGCCGAAAACGGGCATCTTGAAATTGTTCAACTTTTTGTGGACCTGGGTTGCAATCCAGTAAGTTCATACAATAAGCATTGTTTTCCAGCGCAGTCACTGTTTAAAGGATTCCGGCACTTGTCGCTTATTTAGTGGAATTAGATTTTTTTTGCACTATTGAATAAAGCGAACCAATTTTCCTCCGTTCCTAGGAACACTTGTCTGAAGGAGGTCGTTCGCCTTTGATGAAAGCCGCTCGTGGTGGGCATGTTGAGGTGATCAAGTATCTCTTGGGTAAAAAGGCTGATGTAAGATTTCAAAAGTACATACTTTCAATTTCAATTGATTTCCTATTCATGAAATTGGATTCAAAAGAAATCAATGTAAAAAATCTGACCAGGTGAACCGTCAAACTACAAGTAATGACCACACACCGTTATCGATGGCCTGTGCTGGAGGTCACCTTCCGGCCGTTGAACTCTTGGTGGCTGTTGGGGCCAATCCTTACCACAAATTAAAAGTAAGGAAGCAATGCTAGCGAGAAAAAAAGTGGTGATTACTATTTTCTAGCAAACTTGAGCTAATATCATTTCTTATTTTAGGACAATTCAACCATGGTCATCGAAGCTGCCCGAGGTGGCCATACGTCTGTCATTCGAAGTCTCCTGGATTATTTACCACCAAATTCCAAGGCACAGGGTGCTAAATCTCAAGGAATGACAAAGCAAGGTCATATGGTGAAGACGGCTGCGACTGGACAACCAGCTAAGGGACCCGTGGACCCCAAGATGACTGTCCAAGCAAAGTCTTCGGTATTGCGAAAGTGTCGATCTACCTCCACCTTGGATTCTACCGCACCAACACCTACGGTAAGCGCAGGTTCCAGTTAAGCTGAATATTAAGCTGAACCTAAACGGAAGTCTGAATTAACCCGTGCATTCGATAATTAGGGAAATGAATCTGATGATACCAAAGGCGCTGCTATTACCAAGGGACAAGTCGATGATACCAAAGCGCCATACCAGGCACCGGCTCCTTGTACAGTGCAGAAGTACCCTACTCCTAATGAACCTCCTTGTCGCCAAGCGGGAGGGGATGCTGTCGCTGTGCCAACAGGTGATAAGGCTTTGGCTGGAGCGGGAATCATGAAGACTCCGATTATGCCTGGAAAGAAACAACCAATGCCACCTGGAATGTGTCACGATTGTTCTAAAAATACTACTGGAATACAACAACCACTTTTAGCCGCTGGCCATGTTCAGGTCAAAAGGCCTGCAGCTGTTGATGTCGTACCAACTCCCCAACAGTGCATACAGTCTACATCTATCACGGCTGGGACGGTGACGCCGACCTCACCTTCGGCATTTACGACATTTCCGAGCAGCGGTCCACCTCTTGTGGCATCTCAGGTAAAAATTTCTGCATTTAAGTATCAATTTTTTTGGTAGGATGAGAATCAGTTGTCTTTGTTCCTCAGAGTTTGATAATTTTTTAATAATTAGCAGTTATCATCAGCGAGCAACTGGTTTTCATTTCCTATTTGTGTTTAATTATGAAATTGCGAAAAGGTAAAAGGAGCGTTGTGGAAGGTTGTATTTTGTGTTTTTATGTTTTTTAATTCCTATTTAATCAATTTTGCTGGATTTGGGACATTTAGACTCATTTCGAAGCAATGACTTTACAGGTTACAGCTGCTACTGCTATTAGTGAACGGCCTAAATTAAAATCCAAACCGAGGAAAAATTCTCAATTACAAAGTCAAGTGCAAGGAACCCCGTCGACTGGGACATCACCAGGAAGTTCAAGTGAGAAGAGTCAAGTTCTGTCACCTGTTGGATCTCCAGGATCACCAGTGCAAGTTGCCCAAGCAGCGACATCAGCAACTCCGATGGGAACTACTACCAAAACTCAAACGATGCCACTGGCAACACCAACCTCAGCTGGAATGGTGAGTTTTTAGTATCTACTTTCAGAATCAATCATCTATAGAAAATCTTACTGAAAGTAATTTGTAGTTCATGGAAATACAGGTACACCAAGTGTTATCTGGAAACCAAATTGAGATTCCAAAAGGGACTCCTGATGATGTAAAATTGGATACAAAACAATTGACTCAAATTTTTGCCCAACATCAACAACAATTTTTGAAGAAAGGAGCTGCTTTGTTTCAAGGCCAAGCCAATCTGGAACAAGTGACGGGAACCATTTCACCTGGATCGACTACTACAACTACTACAACTGTTGTAGTAACACATGGAAATGGTGAAACGGAAACAATTTTTGATGGAGAAAATCTTCCTCTTGGAGCCAATGAAGTCATTATGAATGCTGCGGCTGCAGCGTTTCCAATTGACTGCTTCCCGTTACCTTCAACTATTCAGGTTAGTTTGAACTGCTAACGCTAAGTATTTGTTTTCTGCGTGAATTTGAACATGTTGAGTATATTTTGTTTTTCCACGTGATGCTTATTAATGTTAGATGGGCCATTCCGGTGAAGTCCACGTTCAGTCGTACCAAGTTGGAAGCTCGGGAGACAATTCGACTACGACTATGCAAACTACGACCATAATTAATGCTGCCACAAGTATGAACAATTTCCAACAACAGATCCTCCTTCCTCATCATCCTCCACCGCTGCCCGCTGCTATTGCGGCAGCAGCCGCAGCTGCTGGACTTGTCCCAGCTAGCGGTGCTCCACCACCTGCAGCTGCCAAGGGAATAACGAAGAAGGACACGACTGCACCACCACCACCAGCAAAGACTACTACTCCAGTTGCGCAACCTCCGCCAAAAATCTCTGGTACGTCAGCACCACAAGGTCAAGCACGAATCCCGGTGAACCAAGTTCCACCAGTTTCTTCACTGGCAGCACCGGTTGGACAGAAAAAACAGCTGGCAAAAAGGTCACGTCCACCAGCACAAGGCGGATCGTGCTCTCGACAATCCAATCAACAAACCCAGACTCATGCTCATGCTCACCCGCATGGAAAACATAACCAAGCTGTTGCATCAACTCAAACGAACATTACGGGTCAACCGGTGAATCCGCATCATTTTGATGTGAACCACGCGACGGAATCAAGTGGAGAAACGAGTCTCTCAATTGCGGCAGCTTCGGGACATTACGAGGTGGTTGATTTTTTGTTGAGTCGGAAAGCGAATATTGGTAAGTAGAATTGGAAACAAAGTTTTCACTCCAAAAAACATAAAAATAAATAAAATATTACGATACAACAATTGCAAACAGTCGGCCTGCAATCAGGTTACTAGCAATAAGCAAGCTTCTGGAAGTAACAAGTTTATGCATTTTCCAGAACATCGGGACAAGAAAGGTTGCACGCCATTGATTCTCGCTGCGGATAGCGGATTCGACAAAGTCGTTGAGTTGTTACTCAGCCGAGGTGCGGAACTTGAAGCTCAGTCAGAACGAACAAAGGACACAGCGTTGTCCCTGGCTTGTACGAAAGGCCGATTCGAAGTAGTCGAAGTTCTTCTCAAGAAGGGAGCCAACAAGGAGCATCGAAATGTATCGGATTACACCCCCTTGAGTCTTGCTGCTTCCGGAGGCTATGTCAACATTATCAAATTGTTGCTTCAAAATGGAGCTGAAATTAATTCTCGCACAGGCTCCAAGCTTGGAATTTCACCCCTTATGCTGGCAGCAATGAATGGAAATACGGCTGCTGTCAAACTTTTGCTGGACATGGGATCTGATATCAACGCTCAAATTGAGACGAATAAAAATACTGCATTAACTTTGGCTTGTTTCCAAGGGAGACAAGAAGTTGTTTCTCTTTTGTTGGAACGTAAAGCTAAC
>JABASK010000656.1:0-12730 GCA_019776465.1 Rambutanura hunanensis | reverse complement strand
ACCGTCACCACTAGCTTAGTAGAATTGGTCGTACACTAATGGATAATGTGTACGAAACATTTACATTTGAATTTGATTGGAACTAGGATGAAGGCTTTCAAGAATCTGTACGGACTGATTTGTTTGACATAAACAAACAGTTTGTTTGTTTGAAAAAAAAAAATGAAAAAAACAAACAAACTGCTACCCTTATAATTGAGCGGTAATTTAGCATTGCGGGTCGTCTCGTGAGACGACCTTATAAGCTATACGTTTTTTTTTGTTTACAGACCTTGTACATTTCGAACGAATTGTAAACAATAAAAGGCAAGGTAGTTGCACTGTTGACAATAAGGTTGACAATAAGACAAAAATGGTCAACAACATTTTTGCTCAAAATAACACAATCCCTCTACGAATTGTACAGAAATTATTGTTTAGCGTTGTTATAGCGTTCTCATTGTAAAATAATTAGTCTACATGCATTCTGTATTTACAACCTAACTAACCTAACATAACTTTAACTAACTTAACAAAAATAATGCCACAATTCATGCATTTTCTAAGGAAAGACAACTGTGGGGATAGATGCCTCTTTAGGAATTGGAATTTACGTTGTAGGAATTTTGGTGTGGAGATCATTGGTGTAACGATTGAAAACTATTAGTAATGGCGTGCCAAGCTGTACAGCTCTAAAATTTTAAATTTTTCGTTCTGAATCTGAGAATGTGATTTGAATGTGAGAGAGATGTATTCGTTTTTGTTTATTTTTTTCTGTGCAGCATGCAGCTTCGCCAGACGCACTATAGGTATTCCCAAATACGACTTCGGCTAAAGATGAAACCAATACAAATACCCTACCCAACTGGGGTGTCAGAAACTAGACACTTAAAAATGTCAACGAAAGCTTCAAGCAGTCACACCACTAATAAGGAATTGTGCCTACAACTTGTAGTTAAAATTCAAACAATCATTTTAGTTTTCACTCTCACACAGCTCTTAGTTTGTTCTCAAGTAAAAGGTGAGGTGCATTTAAACACGCTTTTAGAAAATCATTGGCGAACATGTACAAAGTCAAGAATGAAGCGTTATTCACACTTGGGCCAAAACGTAGAAGTTTTTGGAAAAGTGAGAAAAAAAAGCAGAGTAAGAACTTACCAACTTCTCTGCCCGCTTCACTAGCAGCGGCGAGATTCTCGCTCAGCCGTCGGATATAATTGAGTCCTAATTCACATACAATATTGGAGGAGGAGTCTCATACAACAGAAGGTGCTCAACATAACTCAAAAGTTTTGAGTCAAAACTTTGTCATCAAATGGATTTAGAAAAATGTAAGCAGGGAGAAAATTGTGTAAGGAAAGGAATTTCAACTACCGAAACATTCCAGTGCTATTTGAGCCATCATTTACTTGACAAATTTAATTCGTAACTGAAAGATTGCATGCACTTTTTTAATAAAAACAATGTAGCAAAAAAGAAATAAAATAAAAACTCAAACGAAAATTGAAATCAAGTTACGTGAGTGCGCACGTTAATATCATGCGTCGCAAGGCGAATTCTCAAAACTAAACGGGGTATAACATATCTAAAATTGTTTATTTGCAGCTACTTTTCTTTTGGTTACTTAAAACTTTCTCCACGAAGACAAAATCAAGGAAAGCCGGTTAAAAAAATTTGTCAATATCGGGAAAGCCCTTTCCTTTGGTAGATATGGTCAAGGCACCTTACTTATGAATATTTTTTATTTTTTTTAGTAAGTCAAATATAAAAATTAAGAAAGTAACGAAAGAAAGCGTGGCTTATTACGTTTGTCAGTGTCACGCTTTGATAGGTGAATTATGTTTACAAACAATAAAATGTTCCACGGAAACGAGA
This sequence comes from Rambutanura hunanensis, assembly GCA_019776465.1. Taxonomy (NCBI): domain Eukaryota; kingdom Metazoa; phylum Arthropoda; class Collembola; order Poduromorpha; family Neanuridae; genus Rambutanura; species Rambutanura hunanensis. The sequence goes on along the minus strand of JABASK010000656.1, from coordinate 10,876 downwards.
AGCGAGTTTCAGGTTTCAATGAGTTCAGTCTTTAAATTCACTTTAAAAATTGTTCTGTTCTCTATAATTAAACTTTTTAAAATAAAATTCTAAACTTTATCTCTAAAATGGTTCCGATATACCATTCTTAACAAAGTGGCTTTGCTTTAATAGTCAAAATTATTACTGCGCTTCGTTCACGGAGAAAATTAAAAGTTCAATTAGGTTCACTTGTAACTTCTGTTTTTACAATTATTCATATTAGACAAGGTTAAGGGCTCGAAAATTAGAGTTAGCAAATGTCAGGCTGAATGAGTCAAACTAAAAATGGACGTTTGAGCTTTGAACTTTCAAAAATTGCAATTAAATCATGAATCCTTATGAGATATAACTAACAACGTGAGAAGCAAAAACGTTTGTTTTTAAAAGCTCGCCTCGTCTTCTTAATTTAACCACTCACCACTACTTATTCATCAGTTAACATGCCGCATACACCGACAAAGCAGGCACAAACGCAACAAAGCAATTCACATCCATTCCCTTTTTTCTAAAATTGTATCTTCGTTTCTCATTTTCTCAATAATGTTACTAAACCAGCGAAAAAATCTAGGGCCAAACTATCAAGGAAGCAGAACAACACTCACTTTCTAAACCTAACAATTGTAAGTAACACGTGTGTTCTGGGAGGGCTGGAGGTAATCAGAGAGGTATAGTTTGGTAGTTAGAGGCTCCAACTTGGAGGTGTTAAGTCGCATACCCAGTTCCGCATTGTAACAAACTATTTAGTATTGTCCAAGCGATGTAGTCAAGCTTGGAATTGTGTTTATGTAAGCTATTATGCCATTATGCTTTACGGTAAATTCCCTCCCTCCCCCCCCCTCCGATTGTTCAAAATTGTTTGATTATTCAAATTAGCCAATTCAGGAAGCACTCTGTCCGCAATGGGCGCGGACTTCACCACTCTGCCTGAAGCCGACGATTTATCGTAACGCGTAACCACCATACTCCTCTGTTTACCTCATAAGGCCGGAACGCACTCAAATCAATCGTAATAACGCAACAGAAAGCTTTCACATTAACAGTGAATCTTGCCTATTACTGTTCACTGCTCAATCAATAAGAAAAAGATCAACAAGAAATCCAGTGTAAAACAGGCAAACCGGAAGGGGATGAATAAACATTATATCCTTCATATCCTTACCCGGCGTCTGTTTAAATAAAAACTATTACTTTCAAAGAGACAGTAGCCCAGCTTTAAGGAGGTAAAACTTAAGCAGGTTTAGGGCATCGAATTGCAAAATATCTTGAGTTAGCTAAGTAGTTAGTCGTTCCCAGCGCTCTGCGTCTTTTTCTTTTCGAGTATTTACAATTATGTTTGTGAGAAACTGGAAAAGACGTCAGACAACAGGAAACTGAAATTTGAAGTATTTCCTGCAGAACTCCCTTTCAGAAATTAGATTCTCGTTCGTCATTTACGTTTTCCTTTGCTTTAACTATAGTATTAATCTTCCAGGTGTATCAGATTCAAACCAAACTCGATTCCTATAACATATCTCTTCACAATACAATTTGCAACATACAAATTGCAAAATGATTTGATAGCTTTTAACAACTCCCAAAAATTGTGTAACTCTCAAAACTCAAAAAGAAAAGAAAAACTAAAAGAAAAACTAAGAAAAATACAATGCCTTAAGCGTTTTTTTAAATTTCGTTCGGTTTGACTCCTTTTTTTATTTACTAAACTACTGATTGAGAATACAGCACAACGCAAGAAAATATTGACAACTAATTTGTTAAAATTGTCATTGCCATTCATTTAAAAGCAACATAACGAATCTCAAAAAAGAATCAAACCGACCGGATTCCAGTGTGTCAATTTCTCACAGCTTAGGCCCCTTGCATAGTAAGATAAACTGAACCGCAACGCAAGGAATACATAACACATCCCTGTCGTTAGAGTACACAGACTGGAAAATGAAGTTTTCTGGTTGACGACAACGGCGGCTTCATATGCGAAATTGGCAATCAGAAAGGCGACATTATGTTAAGATCGCTTAATATGACCTCAAGACTCTTATTTTTATGTTTATCTGTACTACCAATTTAGATCAGAAAGCCCTTCAACTTTTTGAGTTTCATTTTTTTTTTTTTGCATTTTCGCAGCATTAACTTGAACAGCGAAAGTGCAATGTCAAGGGTATGGTTAACAGGTACATTCAGACTTGGTACATTAAACCGTATAGGACTGAAGTGGAAGTCCAACTCTGAATTCGGGATCCCATCAAAATATCCAGAGATTTGTATTCCCTGCATTGCAGTAGAGTAACACACAGATCATTTTCGCGGAGGAACAAGAAAGCAGGACGTAAACGTATTACAAAGAAATTCAAGAAATTTCTCATAAATAAAAAGAAAAAGAAAAGAAAACAGGACAGAGAGGGACAGGAAATACGAACAAGAAGCGTGAAGTAAATAAAAATGAAAGATCCCGCACCGTCGTCTGCTCCTTCTTCGCCTTCCGTCATCAATTCGTCATCAGAGCAAATGTTCAGAACATTCACTAGCATTTCCGTTACTGAAAGATACACATGAGTTATAGTGGCATAATTATAAAAGTACCTTCGTCTTCCTACTAGATCACAATGTCGTAAACTGTAGTGTCTTTTAAACTTTCTTTTTAAAAATGCAACTAATGCTAACCCTTTTCTCCAACAAATGGCAGCGACCAGGTGAACACATCCATAAAGTTAGGCAACCAATAGGGATGCGGTGAACAATTGAACTGTCGAATATTCATGACATTATTCTCATACTTAAGAACGGCAGCCTGTAAACAGTCAAAATTGCTTCAACAAAACATTGAGAGGAAATAGTACGCCGCTTTGCCAAAAAGAAACGGGGAGCTTTCTGACTTGCCTCTCACTAACAGTGACCACTTACATTTTGTCCAAAAGAAATTATAACAATGTTTTCACTGAATTTCTTTGGTATTAAACCGTTTGATTTTTAGATAACGAGAAAACGGTCAAGTAACCTTTTGAATACAACAATCATTTGGACACCGCTTACCTTGTTATTATAGACATCTAGATAATTCGGAGCAGAGAAAATAGTAATTAAAGACGGGAAACCTGTCGTTTGACTTTTCCTGTACATCCGATATCTACAAAGAGGGAATAAAGAGTAAAGGAATTCAATTTGAGGACATTAGGCTGCAAGGATGAAACGTCAGTTACCCTGCATCTTGAGCCTCATGTGCTCTTATAATTGAGAGGAGGTTATTGTTTTGCAAGAAATCACAGCACGCTGCATAGCTACAAAACAATTCAAAGAAACATGAATCAAATCCATTCATTTTCTTTCAAAACGATGTTCAATTCTTGAACTTGAATATAATAAGGTTTTCTTCCTTAACCTGTAGAAATATGAACATCCTCGAACAGTATTATGAGTGAAATGCTCCGAAGTATTTTTCTCATTTCCAAAATCTTCCAGTGGATCTGACCAAAGTAGATCACACATGGGTCCAAATGCAGGTGGTTCTTTGAATCTATCCAACTAATATAAACCATTAGTATAGCATAAATGTAAATCTATAGTATAATACAAATCGAAATTTCGACTAAAGGCTAAAGTGGACTAAAGTCTACAGCCCCGGGCCAGGATTGATTACACTAACTGATACTCGCACTTACTCTTCGGATATCATCTAAGGAGTGGATTTCTGGTGAAAGTCCGCCATGGACACATAGAAATTGTTGATTCATTAATGCCGCTAGTGGGAGACAGTCAAATGCTTCCATGCACGCATCGTAAACACGCTCCGAATATTTGATTTTACCTAGCACATGGACATAAAGAAGTAAATCTTTCGCATTTAGCCATCTTCACATAAACTTGTATCGAGGATGGTATGTACTTACATTCTTGCTTAAACGTGAAATACTCAGTCAAGTGTCGACATTCGTGATTTCCCCGGAGTAAGTATAAGGTGTTCGGGTAGGTTAATTTTAGCGACCACAAATACAAAACACACTGATCCGAAAAAAGAAACAAAAATCAAGTACAGTTAATAGTGCTCTACATCTGAAATCTGAATTTCTGAGATGACAAACTTTGATACAGTGAACACTGTTATTTATTATGAAAACCTCAATATAATGATCTAGTATTTCGGGGTTTGGCGCTTCACGCCATTGTGTTACATACATATTAGAGATAAAGTAAAAGATTTCAAACCACCTCTCCCATGTGCCATGTCTTCGCCTTATAATAGTGTTTGGTTGACTGAAATTGCTACCCTAAGTTCTCAATCTCCAGAGAAAAGAAAGAAAAAAAATTTGGACCAAGTTTTTTGTACCATTCAAATCTTCAATAAAAATTTTTTTTTTAGTCCACAAAGTGTTTTGTATCATCCCAATCTTTAAAAAAATTTTGGGCAAGAAAAACTTTTCTGGACCACATGCACGGCGACGGTTCAACTTATCGGCACACTTTTTGCGGAAAAACTTCTCTTTTCGATAGTACTAACGTTTTTAATCTCATGACGATCTAAAATCATGATGGGATTCATGATTTACACATTTGATGAAGAGTTACTCACTAGCAAATACGAATGGTACTTATGCCTCGCAATTTCTTGGCAAAAAAATAATAATATTAACGTTCCGCAGATTATGACAGACAATGATATCTCAATTTTATGCTAATTTTACCAGTGCGCAGAATGTTCTACAATTACGTGGCGCACTTCGCACGATAGACGAAATGGTTCACGATAAATTTTTGAAACTCATACTCACCTCTATACTAAAGTAACCTCTATCAACGTAGTCACCTAGAAATAGGTACTTGGTCGAGGCCGGGTCACCGCCAACATCGAAGAGTTTCATAAGGTCGTAAAACTGACCGTGAATATCGCCACAAACTACACACAAAAGATTAATGGGAAGTTGTAGAACATATCTCTACCTCACTTTTACGCATTGGATTCATGTGCATTTTATGTTAAACTAACCTGTGACAGGGGCTTCAATGTCAATCATGGTGCGTTCCGTACGTAGAAGTGCCGCCCCTTCATTTATGATTTTAAGTGAAGCACTTTCTTCTATTCTTCCCTCTTGAACAAAATGGTGCTTTAGTTTCTCATGATTAGGTTTTCCAGTCCTGCTGTCAAACACTTCAGCTACTGTCAACTTATGAGTTGGAGGTAAGGGAACACCTGCCAAACCATTTTAAACAAATTATAAACATGGATTGGTTGATAAGTGCTACAATTCTAAATTAAATTCAACTCAAGGTGAAGATACGGAAAGTAGAAATATGAACATCACTCGTGATTTACCCTCATGATTCGTCAAACTATGTACCCTTTGCTGTACCCTAAGGAATTACTCCTTGGGTGGGACAATACAATGTTTGAAACAATTTATCTTAAACTATTTAGCTATAGAGAGTTTACCAGCAATACGTCAGGCCAGGATTCTTTGAACCGTAGCACGCCATTACGTAGACAAAATTTACACAGACAGCGGACCCCTGCATTTTTGTCAGATTAGGTTACAAGTAGAAAAATGTCAGGGGTCCGCTGTGGGTGTAATTTTTTTAGAGCTAAAGGCGTGGAGCCCTTTGAACGGCCTTGTACTGTAATTAAATTAACCTTCGTAGTTCTAATTTTAAGAAAACGTCCTAACGGTGATTTGTAACCTTAGGCTCCGCCGCGGCACCCCAGTGTATTCAATTAATTTTTAAATTTCTCTTTCTTTTACATCCACTTTTTCTTCATGTTGATTTTCCTCTAAAATTCAATATTACAAATTCACTGCTGTAGCAGGGTTGGTGGGTTAGGGTATACCAATGTGGTATACCCAAGTATACCCAATGTGGATATCCGTCCAGTGAATAATATCACCTGGACGAAGTACACTGATTTTGTGATCTTTAAGCTTACTTTTTATGGCTCGTTCTGTTGTTGACATCTTTTGGCTTGAGCTCATGTTGTTTACAAATCAGTGAATTTGTACAAAAATTCTGACACTAAATCCGACGAAACAGATTATTTTTGAAAAAGTGTGTACCTAATACCTAACTTCACTCACTTTCACTACTGCACTGGTTCATCAGCCCGCCCCTGTGCCTGCTACCCAAATTGATGATCCTTGCTATTCCATGTCCTTTCTACGCCAATGAAAATAGAGTTCACTTTCTGGATGGTTCGTAAAGTTCAGCGGGTATGGTGCTATGCCGCGGAAGTGGGGTGAGTAACTCGGTAGTGCTTTTGGAGTAATGCGTCTCAATAAAATTGCCTCCAAAAATGTTTTTGAAAATTACTTACTCCATCATTGAAAATCATTATTCTTTTTAGAAATTTTTTATTAAAACTAACCACGTAATTATAAATTCATCAACTGTATCATGGTGTGACCCTGGACCACTACTATACTGGCGTTTCACGTATTATTACATCCAAGGCAACGTGACAAGAGTTACAATCATTAACTTTGGTATTTGAATCGACAACGGAAAGACTTGCAGAGTCGAAGCGTGAGAAACCGAAACAAAAATTAAAAAACTTTTTGAAACAAAATATTTTGGAAAACAATTTTTAAAAATAATTTTAGAAATTTGTTTTTATTAAATCTGGTCTTTGAAAGCGTTTACAGAAAGTTGAAACGTGGAAAACCGAAGAGAAAAAAAATCGAAACAAAATTTTTTTAGTCAGGAATATGAAAATTTTTAGTTACACACTCCCATACTCAAACCGACATTTTCGATTATTTTTAAGAACCTTAACCAATTCAATTGCCAAAGTTAAAGGTTGAAGAACAATCAATTTCAACAATGCAATAAATAATCCTCAACATGTCTGGAGGAAATTTTATTGATACGCAGTACTCTGAAAAGCATACCGATTTACTCGCCCGCTGCAAAGTCATAGCACCATTCTCGCTGAATTTTACGGGTAGTTAACGCCCAGTAAAGTTAAAGTGTAGAAAGGTAAACCTATTCCGCACGTAGAGGTTCACATTAACAGGCATTGCGTGTCAACTGAAGAAAATGTCGAGTTTTAGTTTTGTTAAGGTAAAAAAATTATAGTTGGTAAAGTAAACAGTAGTTTAGCCTAATTGAGCCTGATTAAAAATTTAGACAATGTTTATAAGACTACAATATAACCGCAAAATTCATAAAAAAAAATAAAACTCTAATAACCACTCCGCCATGGCTGCCTCATATCCACTTGAGACACAAATCCTTCCTTTTGCTCACCAGTCCCACAACATTGACAGACTTTTGTTAACCGCGGATTTATTGATGACTTAAATTGTTGCAAAAATTTTGCAAAGTTTCTTAGTTAGCCAACCATTTGAAAACCTTTTAGGATCGGTTGATGATAAGTCACTAGCCTTTTCTCTAATTAAACATCCCGAAATCGAAATTTCTTTTTCTCTGTTCCGTTATAACCATTTAAAAATTGGGTCGTCTTGGGCCTTTACAATGGCGTTGAGGATATATTTTCGAGACTAAGATACTTCAAATGCTGTACTTCTAAGCACGATTTTAACTTAAGTTGTAAGGTTTACCTTAGGTACCCCTATGACATGGTTGAAATCATACTTCTTTCGACAATCCTCCTGGATAGGGTGGGGCTTATTAATAAATTGAAAATCTGCCTATTTGTATTTTCTTAGATCTTGAAGAATGACCTTCTGTCACTCCAGGTAATTATTGTTACCTCGACTTTCTGACGAGGATTAACCCCCTGCCCCTAGCCCCTACTGATCCATGGACTCTCTGGGACAAGTACAAAAATGACTTCCTAGAATACTAATTTGAAAACCACTATACCCGCACAGGCTGAACAGTTGTAATTACGAGATAACTGAAGAAACTGTAAATCTTAGTCGAAAATCTTGTACTTAGCAATTTCGGTCTTATCATCTCTATATATATTTGGAGAGTTTGGCGTGAAGCATTACAAACTCCATAAGAGAAAAAAAATGAGGGGCATGGGGAAGAGGAGGGGGGAGTCTTTCAGTTCACTCACAATCACAACAACCATCTACCTGTGCTGGCCTACCTTTTCCTTCACTTTCAACTTTGTGTAAATGAAATGCATGAGCTATATGTTATTGAGACTACTAAGCTAAAGCATGTTCCTATCCTACCTAACCTGTTGTTTTGATTTCGAATTGTTTCAATTTCAAAATAACTTGACATTGTTACTTTTTTTCATAATTTAAATATTAAATTCATTAGTGTAGTATCAGTGTAGTATTAGTGTAGTGTTAGAGTTAATTGTATTATTCGTAGGTTATAAATAAGGAAGGTAGGGTAGGCTACAGCAGCTGAGGTAGGTTTGGGGCCTGACCAAGCGGAAAGTCGTTTTTTGATTAAAACGCAAAAGTCCTTTTTCGCTTAAAAGGCAGAAGTCGCTTTTTTGTACATCATATCAGCTGGACGGACGGATGATAACTAACCTAACCAGAGGAAGGTTAGGTTAGGTAACTATCTAAACATAACCTAACCATATTAGTAGGATAGCCTATAACTAAGCCAATGCTAATTGTAACTTAGTGTTGAAAAGACTCTGCGACTCACCACTTTGTTAGCAAATTGATGTCAAGCAAAATGACTTCAGGCCAACTCCGAAACAAGTTTGGAACAAATAGTCCCACAGTATTCCCAAGTGGGTTACCTCCAGAATTACTGAAACTGAGCCATTTCAAACAAGGAAAATTATTTGGCGTTATCATGTTCAAAGATGATGCGAAAAAATGAGAAAGTTGTTACTCTATTTTGTATTCATCTTTCCATAGCGTTTGTACCTTACCTAAAACTAAAACCTAACCTAATGCAATACTTTTAACTTTAATTGTGATGTAGGCAGTGTATTTCTGTCTTATGAGGATAGGAGCATTGCACCACAACTGTACACAATGCGATTTGCGTTGTGTTAGGTTAGCTTTTATTAATGGAAACAGGTATTTTCAGATGGTTGCATATTACCTTATTTGGTAGCCTAACCTAGCCTAAAAATATTCGAACTATAGGATTCTGGTGTCGGGGACGACACAGAAAAACGATTTTTCTGAGATTGACAAATTAGGTTAGGTTCCAAAATACTAATGTCCATTTTAAAAACAAACGTAAATTTTTATCGATTATGTAATGATTAACGGGAACACTTTGTTGTTAAGTTAATAGAATAAGAAGGTGCACAATTCTTTTTGTTAGGTTAGATTTTTCTAACCTAACAGCTACCAGCTGTTTTCATCGTCACCATCTATCTTATCGTTACTTTCTTCGGTAGTTTAAAGTCAGTAGATCTGCTAATGTTTAGGTTTGCCGTTTCGAAGTTGTTTGGTTAGATTACTAACCTAACAGTCATCCTTTTTTTTTGATTGGCTGTAAGTAATAAGTTACTATGGTATTAGTTATCTACTACAATATGGAGCAGAGTTTCTTTTTGGTCACAAGGCTAAAAACCCATAATGACGTCATCGCCCGTCTTCTCTGGGTAAACCGGTTGAGATGAAATTTTTTTGGTTGAAGAAAGGATGATAAGCCTAACCTACCTTGCCTATCCTAAACACTACTGTTGTGCCTTACTAATCGGAAAGCGCAAGTGCGGACACATTTCTTTACTCTTCTAACCCCGTTCCTCCGCTTAGTGTTGTGAAAGTGTTCGGAGGTGAAACAACAAACAGCTGATAGGCATTCAATTTTGCGATTTGATTTAACGATTACTTTTCCTAACGTACAATCTTTTCCATTTAACGACGACTACTTTTCCTAAGCGACAATTTTTTCTATTTAACGATTAGTTTTCACTATAGAGTTATAGGTTAAAGTACATCGGTAGAATTGGTAGGTTTAATTGTATTACTGGTAGGAAAAAGGAAAGGGTTAGGTTAGAAGTAGAGCTTCGATTAGAGTTGGCCTGACGAAGCTGAAAAGTCCTTTCTTGGTTGAAAGGCAAAAGTCCTTTCTTGGTTGAAAGGCAAAAGTCCTTTCTTGATTGAAAGGCAAAAGTCTTTTCTTGGCTGTAAAGCGAAAGTCCTTTCTTAGCTGGAACTCAAAAATCCTATCCTAGATATTGGGTAAAACTTTCCTATTACAAGGAATATTTTAACTTTAAAATTCTAACCTAATACTGGCGCAGTTATGTCAGGAAATAAACAGAGCTGTCAATGACACCAGCCGTATCGTGGAAGAGAAGTTATCGGGCAAATCGCACGGCAGAACAAGTCGCTCAAGATCGCGAAAGGGACAGATTATGGTGTCAAACTCGAGTCGCGAATTCTATAAATGAGCAAAACTCTTAAAGACGGGAATGGAATGAGACAACATGTAGGTTAGGATAGCCTGACATGGTGACTTAGAACCGCTATGATTCTTCACATTACATTCGCTTCACTCTTCCTTCCTCTATTTAGTGCGTTTAGTGAGTCGGAGGTAGAAGCAGCTGATTTAATTTTATTTTAAAAAGTGATTGGCGTAATCTAAAGTTTCATAACCTATTTTTTACATTTAATTGTATTGAAATGGAGGAATTTTATTGTCTTTAACTCAGATTAGTTGTTATTATGTCCCCTAACCTATTTTAACATCTAATTGTGATAAAATCGAGTAGTTTGAGTGTCTTTAAGTCAGATTAAAGGTTATTAAGCAGATTTGCTTTAATTTATAGATAGGTTACGGTATTGGTGTACTGATAAAACCGTAAAGACCTTTTTGATTAAACTTGAAGAAGCCTCTTTTTGGTCAAAGAGCGAAGTCCCTTTTGATTGCAGGTCAAAGACCTTTTTGGTTAAAGACATAAGTCTCTTTGTGATTAAAGAGCAAAGTCCCTCCTTGGTTGCAGGGCGACAACCATTTTTTTAAATTAAAAGGTCAA
>JABASK010000655.1:0-12738 GCA_019776465.1 Rambutanura hunanensis | reverse complement strand
ATGTGAACTGCAACTATTTAAAACATTTTTTTTTTTTTCTAAAAGACTGCATCGGTTAATTTGGGGAGACGAGGCTACCTGTCTTATTACAAGTAATTGACATATTTCCATAATTTGAAATAACTTTTAATTTAAGTTAATTATTGCGCTTAGTCATAGACAATGCTTTTAGTTAAATTAATTTTGTTCTCTTTGTAGTGTTCGAAGTAATGGAATTTCTTAGTCGTTTCTTCACTCCATTCAGGATCGTCGTATGTTTAGTCCTGAAAGTTGGGAAGTTTTTCTTTGAAGATTTGGCCGATTGACTGATCTGTAGATATAAACTTTTCGAGATAAAGTTTATTTCATGTTCTTCATTTCATGTTCATTGGCTTCTGATAAAAAAAATGTCTTTTCAGTTTTTAACTTACGACGTAAATAGCCGAAGTTTGTATAAACTTTTGTTGTTTAGCATTTGTTATTATTGTCGTTTGAAAAACTAAATATGCTCTTCTTTTTCAGTTGTAAAGCATATTTACGTGTTGTATTTTACTCTTTGACGCACGGGAAAGGTTTTTTGGCAAAAAACTAACTGATGTTAACTTTGGTTTGCAAATTTCATTTTTTGATACAAAGTAAATACATCTGTGTAAAATTTAACTCAAAATTATTACGTAACGGCTAAGTTTTTTTTATTAACTCAAACTGCTCTGCCTCTTGCCTCTTCTCTCCATAAAAAAAAACATTAATAAACTCGACATTTAAACTGTGCATTATGTTGCAAATTGATTGATATCTTTTGATCTGATACCATTTTGATCTGAGTTTAATAACAGATTCGATTTATCTATTGACATGAATGGAAATAGAGTAGTAAGTAACTGTAATTAAACCACTAAACAGAAAGTGCGTACTATTGTAATCAAAACGTGTTTTCTATTAAGTCACCTTGCTTTTTAGCCTAATTTTTTTTATCCAGCGCAAATATTATTGATTTTCATGCCTTGCGTCGATATTCGTACCGTATGGTCCTCTTTTACTATGTATAACAAGCACGTATACGTGCTGACATTTTAAAACGTAAGACAAACGCAAAAGCCAGAATTGGTGACGTGCGAGTGTGATTAGTGAAACGATGTCTGTCATTTTAGACAGAAACAAGTGGTGGTTAATTTCCAGAGTAATATTTTATTGTACTTTGAATGTAATTATAGCAGGCGATCAAAGCGTGATAGGTTTTTTTGTGGTGTTTTTCCATGTTGATGATCCTACCCGGGTTGTTTACAAACCGAATTCTTCCGGGAGAGTCTACAACATAAACACAATTTCGTCTGCCCTACTTTCTGTCATTCTCTAAAAAGGTAAAGGTCGGACAACAGTTTGTTTATACCCGGACATTTTGACCAAATTTTGGTCAGTTAGATGTATCAAGTGCCAAGGTAATTTTCGTTAGAAGTGACAATTAATTAGCAGCTGCCCGGTTACTCAAGCGGTTTGACTACCGGTTAACCTTGACACACAAGTACACAAGCGTTTACTATCAAAATTATTAAATTGGTAACAAGAACAACAAGGTTTTGAATATTTTTTTTAACTAGCCATAACCACTACGGAATTTATAAACATTTCTTCATGATCAACCTTCTTGTTGAGTTAAAATGAATCACTTCTCTCACTCTTCTGGAATAACGGACAGAAGTGTGTTGTGGTATTACGTTATCTGTCACAGTTGACAGTTAGGATTTGAACTGGACACATCAAAATTCCAACCAAGCAATTACAATTGTTAAATTGGTTGATACCACTGCCTTCATTTANCAGTTGACAGTTAGGATTTGAACTGGACACATCAAAATTCCAACCAAGCAATTACAATTGTTAAATTGGTTGATACCACTGCCTTCATTTACAGAAAGATTGGACGATCATAATGACAAGTACAATAGTAGCTTCTTCTGGTCCTTTAATTGTCGTTTCGAATCGATTACCATTTGTACTCAAGCAAAATGAGCAAACTGGAAAATACGAAAGACGTTCCAGGTTAGAAAATTTCATTTTAAAAAAAAATCTAGAAAATATATAAAAGAAGGAATTCTATTGGTTATAGAACTTGACATGAACCCTTTTTTTGAAATTTTTAAAAACTCATCTTCTCTACTATTGTTTTGAAATTATTAATAATTTACATTTCGGTGAAACTAACGGTAATCGATATTAATCATGTGTACTTTTGCTATCGATTGCTCTTGAACAGTTTCTCTATCCGGATTTTGTTTTTAATTGAGATCTGGTAAAAACCTACCGTCATTTTTTTTTTAAAAAGAATATTATTTTCTGACAACGCATTAAAGTGTTTGTTTATAGTGTTTTTCCATTCGTAGTTCTTGTTTATGAAAGAAGCATTCGGAGCGTAATCACTTTAGACCATTGACCATTGACCACTACATTTGACATAATAAACTTTTGCTGACTTGCTTTTTTCTTACTGTGGTTTTCAACTTAATGGCTTTAATTTCAGCGCGGGTGGATTAGTCACAGCAGTAGCTCCAGTAGTGATTCAATGCAAAGGATCTTGGGTTGGATGGCCTGGAATCTACGCTGAGGACATTCAAAATGGAGAAATTCAAGTTCCTGCATCAGATCCAGATGACAAGTCACCAACGGCTGGAATGGCTCCAGATCAGGTGCACTTTCTTTGTTCATTTATTTTTGTTAAAAAAAAGAAAATTAACAAAAAAAATTCATTTTCCAAAAGGCTATACTGGTCAATCTGGAGAAAGAAGTCTTCCTGTCTTATTACAAGTAATAGCAACGTTTCTAAAATTTAAAAATTTTTATTGGTACTGTAGTTCATATAAATTAATGGTTTTAGTTAAATTATTTTTGTTCGTTTTTAGTGGTTGCTGTAATGGCACTTTTTGGCCTTTGTTTCACTCCATGCCGGATCGGTGCATATTCAGTGCTGAAAGCTGGGAGGTTTGTTTACAATTTGGATGATGACTGATCTGTACTCATAAATTTTTGGAGACAATTTATTTTTTATTCATAGGCATATACAAAAGTCAATACAGTTTTTGCTGAGAAAACAATTGAAGCCCTGCGAAGTGTCTGTGCGTCACAAGAACCTGACTCACCTTTGCCCTTGGTATGGATCCATGACTATCACTTAATGGTAGCTGCCAACACAATTCGTGAGAAGGCTGAAGAAGAAAATTTACGATGTAAACTTGGATTTTTTCTTCATATACCATTTCCACCATGGGATATTTTTCGTCTTTTTCCACGTGATGATGAGCTCCTACAAGGAATGCTAGGATGTGACATGGTCGGCTTCCATATCAATGACTATTGTTTAAATTTCATTGACTGTTGTCAGCGTCGTCTTGGATGTCGAGTTGATCGAAAGGGTCTTTTGGTGGAACATGGCGGTCGTACAGTGCGGATTCGCCCGTTACCTATTGGAATTCCTTTCGATAGTTTTGTCCAACTAGCAGAAGAATCTCCAAAAGTCTTGAAATCGGGTGACCAAAAACTTATTCTGGGAGTTGATAGACTGGATTATACAAAAGGACTGGTGCAGCGTCTCAAGGCTTTTGAAAGATTGTTGGAGTATCATCCAGAATACAAAGAAAATGTGAGGATTTGATTTTTAACAACAAAAGCTGCTATTTTAATAAAGGTTACAGGTTTAAAGTTCTTAACAAAATCTTTGGATTTTAAAAGATTTAAAACTTCTAGTTTCTAGTTGAGGTATTCTAGAGGCTGAAGTATAATTCGACTCGTTTGTTTTTATATTTTCATAGGTTACTTTTCTGCAAATAGCTGTCCCGTCACGAACTGACGTCAAAGAGTATCAAGATTTGAAAGAAGAATTGGATCAAGTGGTGAGCATAAGATTAAGTAACAGGTTGCAAAATTTAGACTAAATTTTTCGTTAATTTCGAATCTCTTTTAAGCTTTCAACTGATTATTTTTTCCCTTAGGTGGGCAGTATCAATGGCCGATTCTCTTCGCCCAATTGGTCTCCAATTAGATACATTTATGGATTTGTGACTCAAAGAGAATTGGCAGCTTTCTACAGGTTGATTACATATGGAGTCAAAAAGAAGATTATACCGTAGTTTGGAAAATTACAGTATTTTAGAAAAATCTGAAATTTTTTTTAGAGAAGCATCGGTAGCACTGGTGACTCCTTTGCGAGATGGAATGAATTTAGTTGCAAAAGAGTTTGTGGCTTGTCAAATTGACGAACCTGGAGTTCTCATTTTGTCTCCGTTCGCTGGAGCAGGTATGAAAATTTTTTTTAATGAATTTAACATAAACAAAAATTCAACTTCGTATTAATTTTTAGCTGAGATGTATGCACGAAGCTCTGACTGTGAATCCGTACGAGCTCGATGATTCAGCAGAAGTTTTGCACCGTGCTCTTTCTATGCCACGAGATGAACGGGAAGTTCGAATGCTACATTTGCGTCGACGTGAAAAAATTTTTAATGTTGAATATTGGATGAAATCATTTCTCAAGGTAAAGCTGAAGTTTCATGGTTCAGCCTAGTTAAGTTAGTCAAGAGAACCTGACGTGTCAGGTTCAAGGTCATTGACCTGGAAAGCTAAAATGAACTATTTGTTTCTGATAGAACAATGTAAACTAATTTTGTATAATGTAGGCAATGGGCCTTCTTATTGTTGAAGACGGTGAAGAAAATTTGCCGGATACTATGACCCCATTGACCTTAGATGATTTTGAGGAGTATCTCTCCAAGTACGTGGGATCTACCTGCAAACTAGCTTTGCTTTTGGATTATGATGGAACTTTATCCCCTATTCAAAAGCATCCGGATTTGGCTGTAATCCCACTTGGAACTAAGAAAGTTAGTAAGCTAACAATGCTGTGAAAATGATACTTGAGGAAACGTGTTGAATTGAAAAATTTTCGGGTCAAAGGTCCTGGAAAGACTTGCGCACAATCCAGATGTTTTTATTGCTATTGTTTCTGGAAGGAGCGTAGAAAATGTAAAAGATTTGGTTGGAATCAACGATATTACGTATGCGGGAAATCATGGGCTAGAAATCTTACATCCAGACGGTACTAAATTTGTGCATCCGATGCCAATGGCTTATGAGGAAAAAGTGAGCAACTTGCTCAAGCAGCTTCAGGATGAGGTACATTTATAAAAGTATTAAAATCCTCAGAATTTAGAAAATTCACCTACAATTAAGTAGAGTAGAGTTCGGTTTTTTGTCGTTTTTTTTTATTTAAATTGAACTTTAGCTTTGCCACGATGGAGCGTGGGTTGAAAATAAAGGTGCAGTTTTAACACTTCACTACCGTGAAGTGGTGGTCGCCAAGCGTCCAGCCCTGGTCAAGCGCGGGATTGAACTTATGCGGAAAAATGAGTTCAGTGTTGGTAAGTTTTGAAGTGTCTCAGACAACTTTTGTCATGACATGTTGTGACATGTCGTCACACAAGGATAAATTTAAGTCGAAAGGCATATTTTTCTTTATAGGTCACGGTCATTGCGTTTTAGAAGCTCGGCCACCAGTTCTTTGGAACAAAGGAAGAGCTAGTATTTACATTTTGCGCACAGGTAGGTCAACAGCCAGAAGTTCTGGGCTGTAATTTAGTTCTTTTTTTAAAAAAAATAAATTCAATTGAATTTTTCAGCTTTTGGCGTTGATTGGCATGAGCGAGTTCGAATTATATATGCGGGGGATGATTCTACCGACGAAGACGCCATGTTGGTAAGGACTAACGGCCTCTGCTGGTGGAATTGTGTCCAGGATACTAAATCTAAGCGGACTAAATTTACTTCAGCACTCATAAACGTCTGTATTTACCGCTTTTAGTATCCTGGACACAACTCCATGGAGCGATGGTAGGGACTGTTTTGCAGTAGAAAAATATTGTTTACGATTTACGTGGAAAATTTATAGTTTTTATTGTGCGCAGGCGCTGAAAGGCATGGCTGTCACTTTTCGCGTCACACCGTCTCATTCAATTAGGACTTCAGCCAATAAACGACTTCCAAATACTGATTCTGTTAGGCATGATGCTCAGTTGGGTTGAGCGACATATGAATTCGCGCAAACCAAGACTTCGTGCAAATTCTAATAGCACGCCAACCAGCAAACAACTCCTCTCTCTGGTCTAAGACCGATATTCATTTCTGGAATTTACCTTAATTTAGTATTAAAAATGAGCTTTGACCTCTGGGCAACTAAATTAACTCAATAACCGCTTTCGATTCTTGACAAATTTTTCTCAAATTAGAAAAGAAAACTTTGAATTTACTCTTATAGGTTGGAGAAGAAGGTGTGGTGGCATCTATGTCTTTTCAATTAGATACAGAACTACCTTGTCACTTGCAAAATGGTAATTACGACAAAAACGACGGAGTTGGATATACAACAAGTCATCTTCATGAGTCAGACTGAAACCCGCAACATTTTGGATTCTTTCGTAGCCATCGAAATTAGTTGGTGAACCAATCCTTTTAAAATGCTGAATGGCATCAACCGCTGCTGCTTTATCAAACCGCACTGAACCGATTTCGGTTAATTAGCAAGTATATCAATTCGAACTGAACAGATTTGAGTTAGTTAGCAAGTATTTTTAAATAATGTTTAAATTTTAAATGGTCTTAAATGCTTTAAGACCAATTAACCAGCCTTGGCTTGGATGATATTTGGTAATTGATTATGCTTTCACAAATGTTGTAACAATTGTTCTTCAAAAAACACGTCAGATTTTAGTCATAAAATATTTGTTTTTAATTTAGTAGTTGGTTTTCTAGTTAGTAGATTACTGTATACTTGCCAGTTTGCCATAACCTTTAGCATTTTTAATATTTTGTCATGCTCTTCACTTCGATGTTTTTTAAATGAGGTTTTAGTGCGAAACGGCTACCGAGAAGCATTAACTTGCAATGGTTTGTTAAATACACAGAGGAATTAAATTTCAATAACCCGTTATTGTTGAGACTGTTGTATCTTTTATTTATTCATCAAAAATATACTAGTTTATACTTTATATTAAGTAAAAGGCAGGTTGTTTTCAGAACGATAAGGTTTTAGAAGACGCTACTAGAGAAAGTCAAGCTTTTATCTATAGCAAACCCTGTAAATACCAAAAATACCAATTTACAAGGTTTAATTCTGAAATCTGGTTCATAAGCATATGACAAAGGAAGAGTAACAGACGATGTAACAAAGGTCTAACAAAATTTTTTAGTTAAACAATCGTACTCGGAGACTCTAACTTCGTCAAAATTTAGTAAATTGGATGATTTCGGATGAGGAGAGGCACTTAACACAAAGCACGGGTTTGCGGGACCGTTCTCTCTCTCGGTGTCTCGGTGTTGCGTTGGATTGGAAGGCCTCGGAGTGGGCGGGGTGTTCGTTTTGCTTTCTCTTTGCTGTCACTCATTTACATGTGGCACATCAAAACACAACACCAGCTGACGGGGTTAACCAGAAATGTTCACCCGAGTGGTTTTAGATTTCCAGTGGAAACAAATTAATTAACTATCAGTCAAACAAACCATCTTTGGCAATTTGGTATAAGGATTTTTGTTCCCGAATATCCTGCTTGACCTACGGTGTGGCTGGACCGTTGCATCGTTACAAACGAAAAAAGTAAACAAAACATTGTGCACTTGAGTTCGGAGGGTATTGGGGCTGGGGGCTTTTCACAAGATGCAATCCGCATTTATGAGTAAGTGTGGTTTTATTGTTAGAATCAGTAATAAATAATGTTCAGTGGACTGTACAGTTATAAATTAGGTTTTGTTGCTTGGGTGCATTCCAAATAATGTTTATTTCTCGTACGCTGATTTTATGTACAACATACCAACATTATTTAGCCATTACATTCGTTCGTTTAATCTTTATTAGGTAGTCATGCGGAAGTGGATATGTTCGTGGGAAATCACACGGGTAATTTAATATGTACATGTTTACACTGTTGTAAAGTCAAACTCATCACTTCGGCGTGTTTTAAAGCCACTAAACAGAAAAAGCGTAATGTTTGAGTTGTATCTGGTAGGACGACCGTCTTGTAAACCATGCGTTTTTTCTGTTTAGTTTACTCAAGATTTTCTATGAT
Organism: Rambutanura hunanensis; assembly: GCA_019776465.1. Classification (NCBI taxonomy): domain Eukaryota; kingdom Metazoa; phylum Arthropoda; class Collembola; order Poduromorpha; family Neanuridae; genus Rambutanura; species Rambutanura hunanensis. The sequence goes on along the minus strand of JABASK010000655.1, from coordinate 4,654 downwards.
AAACCTGATTTTCTTTTAGACATAGACCCGGAGACATTTCAACTGTGGGTGGAGGGTAATTCTGGTAAAGTTCTCTAAAAAATCGATTATTTTTTGAAAACACTCGTCTAGTTCCGATCACTAATCTTAATTATGACGAACATTTTCTATAGCGCATGAAGCTGCTCTCATATTACAACAAAGAGGGGCTTTGCAACTATTCCCCGGTTCTACGATGGACCTTCTTCTAGCTGATGTCGTAGATCACTATAGAACCTATGGAGCTCTTGAAAAATTACTTCAATTCCCTTCTAAAATTTATGATCAATGGATTTTTCAAATGCTACCAGGTGTTCAACAGACCATCATCAAAATGTAAGAATAAGAATAGTGAACAGAACTTACACAAATCAAATACTAATGTCGTCTCTCCAAACTTGACAACATTAATACTACTTTTGCTTGGCAACACACAATTTGCAAGTTGCAAGTACCAATTATTTTAAATTTTAAAGTGGTTCTTATATCTTTTAACGTATTGTTAGGTACTATGAATTTGATGATTCTGTGATGCGTGAAATATTGGGTAAAAAGCTATCGGCTCTGTCAACGGAAGGATTTGGACGAAGTTAATCAGTCAACCGGAATCAATTTAAAATCTTGTCGGTAAGAATTCGTAGTCTAATGGTAATAACTAATTTTTTGAAAAGAGTAAAAAATGAATCAACTAATTTCTTTTCAGTCGCCAGTTTGATAATTTGAAACGAATTACGAAGATCGTGGAAGAACTATCTGGCTCAGTTTTCCAACACATTAAGCATTATTTTTGTTTGCCGGATGAATTGACGAAGTAAATATTGATTTCTTATTGGAATTGTGTCAGGAACTGAACTGCATTATTTCAAGATTCTTACTTTTACAGAAAATACTGCGCTATAATTTTTATTGTTGGGAATCGTTTTGAAACAAACAAACGGAAACTGCAATACCTGACTTTCGGGGACTTCTATACTTGTGCCCACTCCATGATGACACATTGGACACTAGTGGTAGCAGAGGATGAACCCGAAGGGCATAGTGTTGAATTGGAACGTGAGTTTCTAATGGATCTCCGTGACCTCAGGAATCTCCTTGATAGGGAAAAGGAGCATAAGATGTGAGTGACGCTACAACTTAAGAATTACGTTTCATTGCTTCACTTTGAATTGCTGATTCAAGAATTCTAAAATTGGATGTTTTAGATTGACATGCAAAAGTCTTAAAGGGAAAATTTCTGATCGAATATATAGTGAAGTTGAGCATAACTTTAAGGTACGAGTGCCACCACGCTCAATTAACAATCTAATTGTGAAATTAATACTTGAAGTTTTATATTCATTTGTACCAATATTTTTCACAGGTGTATTCTAGGACGTTAATTAATATTGCCTATGGACTCAATCACAGTAAGGAACTCCGAGATTTATTTATCGACCTGGTTGAAAAGTATATCGATCCTTGTAAACATTTGCATTGGCCGCCATCGGAGATGAAAACGTTTCTAGTGACCTATACCGAGGCGGCGTATCAGTTGGATATCATAAAACTGTAATGAAAATGTAAATTAATGAAAGAAAACAATGGGGTTACAAATTCATAACTGTTTTGTTGCAGTCAACCGAGCTTAAAATGTTTGTGGAAACGTTACATGGACGGACTGATGGGGTGTATCTTGGCAATGTATCACAATTAATTCGACAGAGACAATCGAGTCTACGCCTGTGTGTGTCTAAATCTAAACCTCATATTTCGTGTAGACGAGATCTGCCACATGTAGCGCATGCTCGTCAGTTGGCCATATCGTGTTCCAGGTTTTCGTTTGTAAGCATATTCTTTACGTCCATGGGCAATGAGCATTGAAACCTTATTACAAGTGCCAAAAACTCAGTATTTAGAAAAAGTTGATTATGGTGGATGACAATGACAAAGCCAGACAAGTAAGAAATTGTCGACGCAGAATTTTTATTTCCAGTCAACGCCATTTATGCCATTGATGAATGCTTGAAAAGTTTCAACTCGAATTCAATTTATGGGAAACAAAAAGATGCAGCAAAACATAATTTGGGAAATTGATTTCCGTCTGAATAAATTTTGCGTCGAGAAGTTAATTTTTTATTTTATTTACTAGTACCTAGTATTTCGGGGTTTGGCGCTTTGAGTCATTTTATTATTGGATATAAAATTTTTCCAAAAAAAAATTTTTTTGATCAACTCTTTTGTATCATCCAAATCTTCAATTGAAATTTTGGTCCAAAAAAATTTCCAAAAAAAAAATTTTTTTTTTATCTATTTTTTTGCATTATCCAAATCTTCAATCAAAAATTTTTTGGTCCAAAATATTTTTTGGTTTAAAAAAATTTTTTCGTTCAAAAAGAATTTTTTAGGCAGATTTGTTTTGTATCATCCAAATCTTCAATAAATAATTTTTGGATAAAAAAAAGAATTTTCATATCAATTTTTTTGTATCATTTAAATCTTCAGTCTTCAAATTTTGGACTCAAAATTGAAATTGTTTTCCTGGATGTGATTTTATCATATAAGCAACTTTTAAATATTATTTTGGCAATATTTTAAAATTACGTCTTGAAAAATATTACTAAAATTACTAAAATTAGTAATGCTAATTTTTTCCAGAAAAAGGAAAAAAACAAATCGAAACTCCAAAAAAGTATTCTGCCGGTACGCAGGAGATGTTGGTAGAAGAGTTTTTGTCAGATTCACTTTGTGAAACACTTCATTTCATAAGCATTTTAGTTTTCATAAAGTCATTTCAGCATTTTACAGAATTTACGGATTTTAGTAACCATTTGATTATATGATTTTTTAGTAAACTCAAACGAATGCTGATGACAAATACTTAATTCACTCTCTAATTCCACGATCGGACATAAGATTAAGATCGGTAAGCAAGCATTGAGTAAGGACAACGGTAAGCACAGGAAATTAATTATCATTTACTTTGCCCTGTTACTGCCCTTAGTCTGCTATTCTGGCAGTCTCGGTATAAGTGCTCTACTATTCATTTTACAGGTTAATTATTGTCGTTAGAACGCTGTTACTAAAATAATTCTACTATGGAACCGGAAATGGACGACTACCGATCTGCTAGTAGAATTAGCACACCACCACAAAATTCACCTGGTTCCGTTGTCGTACAACCAATTTTAATTTCGCCGAATACCTCACATTCAATTCCAGCTCCTACCAGAGCAAGGGCACCACCATCACTAATACCAATAAGCAGTTTTACTACTCCCTTCAAAGGTCGAACTCAGCAGGCTACGTCAAATGTCGGAGTCCTTAGAGTGTCGTCAAGTTCTCCTTCACATTCAAGTCAGGAAAGAAAATCTGTAACCCAATTTCAAGATGATGCAGAAGATCTCGAAGATAACAAAGCGGATGAATGGGTTAACTCACCTCCGCAGTCAGCTACTTATCCAATTTCAACAGCACCATTAGTATCTACTTCTTCGCATTCAATCCTGTCAGGTGTCAAACTCCACATTAGGCGGGCTTCTCCCGCCTCACAACTTGTTTCTCCAAAACTTGCTCCCCCCAGTCATGAGCCTATGGACGTGGACTATTCTGAGGAATCCGAGGAATATGCCGAAGGATCCTTTAGAGGCTACTGCCGGCGACTCTTCATCGTCCAACTCCAGTAATCTGACTAGTATTTTGAATGCAATACGAAGCAACACCAGTCTCACTATTGAAGAAGTCCCAGCAGACCAATTTTCTTCCGCAGGAGTAAATATTGGACGAACGCCTGAATTCGTCCGAAGTGGAAACGATAAAGTAGAAGTATTTATCGTTCCACAACAAACCAATAGGAACGACCTTGAAGGATTCTCTACCTCCATCTCCATTCTCGTCACAAAGACGAGCTACTGGAGCTAAACGAGGTCGACCTAAAAGGGCTATTTCAGTTGTCCAAGGTGAAGGAGGCTTAGAGGAAATGCAAGAAATTGGCGGAAGTAGAAGAACAGCCCGTGATCGCAAACCTACAAAGCATTTCACACCCGATTTTAGTCGTTTTAGAGGATTCAAGAAACGTGGTATGGAGATCGAACCGACAAAAACGGAGGAATCACGTTTCCCGGATACTCCTGATTCGGACCGAGACGAAGTGGAGGAAATAGTACAGTCAGCGGAAATAGTGGAAATTGAAGAGAGTCCTGAGGTGATTAGCCCTGTAAGAAAACGCCGGGGTAGACCAAGTACCGGTCGGGCGCGTGGAAGGCCACGCGGTTCTACGCGGAAACCCAAACCCGAGAATTTATCAGATCCAAATTCGAAACCGGATGAGACTTTAGAATCTGGAAAGATACAAGCACCCCTTGCACCGAGTGATGTAGAAAGCTCGCCCACTTCAAGTAAAAAAGTTGTTCGAGCTCCAAGAGGTCAAACTACATAGCTTATTGTTTTTCTAGCTGAGTTTCAAAACGTATATTTTTATGCCAACGTTTCTTTTATTTCGTTCAGGAACGAAAGCTGCGAGAGGAGGTAGTAGAGGTGGGAAGCGTATTACGAAAGCCCAGAAGATTCAAAATGCAAAGCTAAAAAAGCTCTTGAGCAAACGAAAAGACTCACTTCAACTGTTCGAGGAAGAAACAAGAATGAGCTCAGACGTTAAGCC
>JABASK010000654.1:0-12745 GCA_019776465.1 Rambutanura hunanensis | reverse complement strand
GCGGTGAAATTACACACAAAGGAAAGATTACATTTTTTGCCTGAAACTCGTACCTACAAAACAATTCATCAGTTTTTCGCTAATTTTAAAGTTAATTGCTTTATTTTCTGACTAATAACAAAAAATTGACGTCAGGCTGACCAATGAATGAACTATAAGGTTTGGTTATTTGCAAAAAAAAATTGCAATGTTGCAAATTCAAGTGTTCCAAGAATAAAAATTAATAAGAGGAGTGAAACTTTCAAAATTTAAAAAGGTAAAAGGTCAAGTGCGGTACACGCAAATTAAAACTGCAAGTGCAAAAATTACATTACATTCGTTCATATTGTTAGATTAACATTTTATTGACACTAAGTGGTACTCTAACATAAACCTTTACTGAACATGTTTAATACATATGTTGTCAACATCAATGTGTGTAATGTATGTTATACATATGTTATACATAAGAATGAAATGTACGTTTAATGTGCAAAGCATCTATTCACTTTTGAAAAATTAATCAAAAATAATTCAATATTGGTTAGTTTTGCATAAAATTAGTAAAAATGACCAGATTTTTAGCATATGCGGTGAGGCTATAACGATGAGTCAATATGTTGGTCATATCGTCAACATGGGTCGTGATAAGATAAAGTAGTTGGACGTGACATGACAGGAGTGACTTACACTGTTTGTAAAGGAATCACTTTTTAGAGTCACGTACTTAGAACTCCAATTACGTCAACACTCCATGACTTCAACGCCGTACCACAACGGCTACGCATGTCGACGTAACACGAAAAAGCAGTTAATCAACGATTTGCTTAAAAATCTATTTATGTGCCGAGTAGCAAAGGGATTTTCTACGTGATGACTTATAAGTTCACTTCACGCACGCGTATGCGCCACTGCGCGTGCACTAACTTCTTAGTACTTAGGTTGTACCATCATGACCTGAGAAAATTCAACCTGTTCAACTCGCAACTTTGAATTCACTCCTGTTAAACATTCTGGTACAAATATTAGCACAGTAGTTGCTAACGCTAAACCAATCAGAATGTAGAAGGCTGTAGCAATATTCCCTTGCATTGTAATTACATCAAAACTAGCCTTCCGTTGTTGTAAAACACTGATAAATTTCCGTGTATCAATGAATGCTTGTAAATCCCGCCAGAATTTTTCTACTCCGGTACAAATCAGCTGATGAATTCTACGTCGCACGTAATTTCCAGTTGCACGATGTGTTTGCCAATACAAATCATTTGGAAATAATGGTTCTATCCAGATTTTATAGGGTTCACCGCTCAGGTCACGGTTTAGGTAACGACGTGCCAACTCCAGCTGTAATGGCGTATGTACAAACGCCATTTTTTGTTGGCGACAATTTGGACTTGTTAGGTTTTTGTAGGCTACAATAGCCTTGTATAGAACTTCTGGGCAACGGTAGAGCCTCGGCATAATAGCTGTACGCATGGTTGCATGTTGCTCGCGGTTGTACGTTGGAACTTTGAAGTTGTGCAAGTCGTCAGTCATTGCGTAGTGAAAGTCTGTTGCGTGGCTGAGGTCTTGCGCACAAGCGATGTCATTCACAGCTGGTGTATACGGCCTATTTCCAGAACTATGTTGGTCAAATGAAAAGAAAATTTTTTGTACCGTTATTAAATTTGATTAAATTTGATTAAAATGTATGTTAACTTTAAACCGTTTGCCTTACATTGGACGAAAGTCTGCACCCGGCGTATAAAATTTAAAATCTGTCAAATTCCAAATACTTTCTAATGGATTCGTGTCAACTGTTGGAAGTATCAAGTCCGAAACGATCATGCCTTTGTACGATCCAGTGATCGTCACTCCCATGACGATCCAGAGTAGTAACAAGTTTCGATAAGTCACTTGACCTTTGACCAAGGTCAAAGAAATTGGATACCCAAGTAGTGTCTCAGCAAGACTTAGGACCAAATTGATGCAATCTTGTACTCTTATGTTAAAAGCTCGTGTTACTATGACAACCACAAGGGTACCCAAAGCTCCAAGGCCAATCCACGTGTAGAGGTCAAACGGGTCAAAATAAAAAGTAAACGAGATCGACGAGTATGACCCGTAGCAGGTCATAAAGTTGAGATATCTTGAAGTTGACATAAAATTTATAAAGAAATACATGTTATCGTTGAATGCATACCATTTTCGCGTCCCACCCGGGCCGTAGTGAAAAACTGGGTGGGGCTGTGTTGCATAAATGTAACTGCCCCAATTCGGTTTTTCTGTGCTATTGTACTTCATAGATCGAAACAATATTATAGAAAACGCCAGAATATTTATGCGATTCTGCCCATCAGATGTAGAACAAGGAAATTTTTGCAGAAAATGCTTCAAGAGTAAATCGGTTTTTGCGCAAGTCGCACTTTCTCCCATTCGGCGCCACCATCTGACTAATTCTTCGTCTTGAAAGAAATTTGAAATTCCCTCGAATTTGTCCGCACTGAGGTCATCTTCCAGAATGTTGGTTGGTGTCAGTTTCATTGGATAATTTGCATCCTGGTATATTTTGTGTGCAATAAAGACACAAAATGGACACAAATATGAAGCATTTGCTACTCGCAACTCACGTGTTGCCATGTCAACCTTCAAAAATATAAAGAATAGTCGACACAAATACATTTCGCGATATCGTGCAACTGCTTTGAGTTGCTCGTAGTTGTTACCCAGTAAGAAGTAGTCAGAAGGAATAATAAATTTATTGATGTAATATGCATTCATGCTATTTTTTACAATATGTCGATATTCCCATAAAACGTTGTGTAATATTTTGGTATATTCAAGCTCGGGACGTATCACGTGAAAAAATGTGACACATCGTGACCGATGTTCAATCCGAGTTTTATGTAAACTCGGAACGGCTGCATTTCGATGAGATCGAAAAAGTGTGAGTGGTATCGATAGTTGAAGCGGTAAATTGAAATCATCACCGAAAAATTGTAGAGCAATTGTGCATTGATTAAATTTTGTAATCAAAGCTTCTAATTCGTGAATATTCCAGGAGATTGTGGAATGAAGTGCAAATAATGTTAATATAAAATAGCGCAAAATTTGCATATTGTTAATTTTTTTGAAATGTAAGATATTGCCTTAAAATTTTTTAGATACAATGTTGTTTGCTGAAGAATGGTTGTCAAACGTTTGAACAATTTTTTTAAAGGTTATGCCGTTCTCCTTAAGTAAATTGATGTAATTTCAGTACAAAAACTTTTTTTTAAAATGAAAAATAACATAAACTTTCGATTTTATTCGAACAAAAAAGTAATGTATAATTTAAAACATAAGGTTTTATAATTTTGTAAATGTTAAGTGTATAGCGTGTCAAACTAACATACGTTTTATTTAAATTGATTTTGCATGTTTTAAAATGCAAGCTACTGCTAATTCTACCGTTTAGAATATTCGTTCTAAAGCTATAAACTTCCCAAACAATTTTTACAAATTAATTTAAATTTTTTTTTTAAATAATTAATGTTTAAGCCAATTTTCAAAATTTGTCTTTCGCGGATACACGCGCGCTTGTTTTTAAACTTTGACCTTCAACAACTTAACCGGTGTGACCTTAGTGCTTGAACTCACTCTAGTCAAACATTCTGGAACAAATATTAGTATAGTAATTATTAGCGCTAAACCAATCAGAATGTAGAAGGCTGTAGCAATATTCCCTTGCATTGTAATTACATCAAAACTAGCCTTCCGTTGTTGTAAAATACTCATAAATTTCCGTGTATCAATAAATGTTTGTAAATCCCTCCAAAATTTTTCTACTCCGGTACAAATCAGCTGATGAATTTTACGTCGTACGTAATTTCCAGCTGCACGATGCGTTTGCCAGTACACATTGTTTGGAAACAATGGCTCTGTCCAGATTTTATAGGGTTCACCGCTCAGGTCACGGTTTAGGTAACGACGTGCCAACGCCAGCTGTAATGGCGTATGTACAAATGCAATTTTTTGGTGGCGACAGTCTATACCTGATGCGTTTTGATAGGCGACAATAGCGTTGTATACAACTTCTGGGCAACGGTAGAGGTGCGGCATGATAGTTGTACGCATAGTTGCATGTTGCTCGTGGTTGTACGTTGGAACTTTAAAGGTGTGCTGGTCGTCAACCATTGCATAATGAAAAGAAGTTGATGTGCTTCGCGAACACTCGTTGTCGGTTGACGCTGGTGTATACGGCTTGTTTCCAGACCTGTAGTGTTTAACAAAAATTTGTTTAAAGTTAATTAAAAAATTTTACATTTTTTTTTAAAATTTGCTATTTTTTTTTTTGCTAAGTTTGTATATTTAATGCTGTTGCCTTACACTGCACGAAAATCAAGTCCCGGAGTATAAAAATCAAAATCTGTCAAATTCCAAATACTTTCTAATGGATTCGTGTCAACTGATGGTAATATCAAGTCCGAAACGATCATTCCTTTGTACGAACCATTGATCGTAACTCCCATGACAATCCAGAGCAGTAACAAGGTTCGATAAGTCACTTGACCTTTGACCAAAGTCAAAGAAATTGGATACCCAAGTAGTGTTTCAGCAAGACTTAGTAACAAATTGATACAATCTTGTACTGTTCTATTAAAAGCTTTTGTTACTATGACAACCAAAAGGCTACCGAAGGCCACAAGGCTAATCCAAGTGTAGAGGTCAAAAGGGTTAAAATAAAAAGTAAACGAGATCAACGGGTACGACCCGTAGCACGTCATAAAGTTAAAGTATGTTGAATAGGATACAAAATTTATCCAATTAAACTTGTTATTCTTCAGTGCATCTGTTTTACGTGGTCCACCCGGACCGTAATGCAGAATTGGGTGGGGATGTGCTGCGTAAATGTAACTGTCCCAATTCGGTTTTTCGGTGCTATTGTATGTCATTGATCGAAATACTGTTATGAAAAAAGCAATTACTTGCATTCGAGTCTTGGCATACGAAACATAACATGGTAATTTTTGAAGGAAATGCTTAAATATTCCGGGTTTTTCGCAAGTTGTCATTTTGACCCCACCAGTTTGCCGCCACCATCTGACAAAATCTTCGTTTTGAACAAAATTTGAATTTCCGTCGAACACGTCTACACTCAGATCAGCTTCCGTGACGTTGACCGGTATCAATTTCATTGGATAAACTGAGTTTTGGTGTTGCTTGTGTGGAACGAAGACACAAAATGGACACAAATATGAAGCATTTGACACGTACAACTCGCGTGTTGTCATGTCAACCTTCAAAAAGATGAAGAATAGTCGACATAGAAACATTTCACGATATCGTGCAACTGAACCAAGTTGGTCGTAGTTGTTACCCAGTAAAAAGTAGTCAGAAGGAATGATAAATCTGTTGATGTAATATGCGTTCATACTGTTTTCGATGGTTTTTCGATGATCCCATACTTTATTTGAGAGCATCTTAGTGTATTCTGATTCAGGACGTAAGACGTGAAAGAACGTGACACACGTTGACCGATGTCCAATTACAGTTCTATGGAGAATCGGTATAGCTGCATCTTGGTTTAATCGAAAAAGTGTCAAGGGTGTCGAAAGTTGAAGCGGAAAATGAAAATCGTGACCGAAAAACTGAATAGCGATGGTACATTGATCGAATTTTTGAATTATAGCTTCCAGCTGAATAATTTTCCATGATGTTGAAGAATTTATTAGAAAAAAAGTAATAATTAAACGTAAAATTTGCATATTCAAAAATATTTTAAAAATCTAAAGAATTTTAGCAATATTGGCGCCAAATATTGCGGAACTATTTTTGACCAAGGGTGTTTCGTCAAGGTAGGCAAAATTTTGACTGATTTTGACAAAAGGTGACCTTTCTTCTAAACTAGATTGATCAAATTGCACTACAAAATGTTGCTAGGTTAGGAGAAAATATAAAGTAGGCATTTGAACAAACAATTTGCATAATTCAAAATAAATTATGCTATTATATTTTTCTAAAAGTTGGGTATATAGCGTGTCGATCTATCATGTAGTATAATTTAAAATGATTTTCTATAATATAAAATTTAAGCTACTTTAATTCTAAGTGCTTATAATTTTCAACTGTAAATGCTGCATTTCAAAACAATTTCGAAATTGATTAAGCAAAATTTGAACTGAATTTTTAATTTTAATTTTAAAAAAAAATCTCTTTTAGGAAAGGTCACAGGTCACGTAAGGTCATCACCTGTCATCTCTACTTGACCTCATCGAAAAATTGTCAACGGTGTTGAAATTTGTTGCGGGAAATTGATATCATGACCAAAACACTGTAGAGCGATTGTACATCGATCGAATCTCTTAATCAAACTTTCCAGTTTAATAAGGTTCCATGCTTTTGAGAAATTTATTAAAAATAAACTGAAAATAATCAAATTTAAATCTTCAAAATCTAACGAATGTTTGAGCTGTTGACTATATAGTGGCACGACTTGTATGCAAAAGCCTTCGTTTTTGTAGGCTAAAGTAAATAGCTATTGCATGATTTCGCAAAAAAAACCTTTTACTAAAATTGATCAATTATACTATAAAATTTTGTCTATATACAATAAAATTTTGTCTATATGTCCATATACTATAAAATTTAGTTTAAAAACTAATGTTTTTAAACACTAAATTAAATTTAATTTAATTTAGTAAAGTTAAATCCCATTTTTTTTTATTTGATTTCGTTGGGATTGATTGTGGATTATTAAAAAAGTTTGTTGGGTCATACTTTCGTTTTATCCGGATTAACTTCGGCAAGTTTCGACCATAGTACCGTTCGTTAAAATCTTTAAGGTCACCGTCGGCAATATTTTGATAGGATTCGTTATGTTGAAAAATTTTGTATCCAATATTAAAAAATTTACGGGCCCAAACGTTGCTGTTCGCTACTTCTGTACGTGACGGGTTAACGTGGTGGTAAGTGAGCACAGCAATATACAAAATGCCAGCACGGTGGACGAATGCAGTGTCGTTGTTCTTCACGGCGTTAACTTTACCGCCAGAACAGTCGAAGTTGACAAGCATTGATGGTGGCATTGTCGCCAAGAACGAACTCCACAACAAAATTGATGTGACGTCAATTTGTTTTGATACATAAAACGATTTCCGTTTCGTGTAACCGAATGGAGCAGAGAGTCGTACGATATTGGCCAGATCCGAAGGTCGGTTGAGTTGGTAGCCTTCGGATGGATTTTGAAATGTCAGGTTTCTGGCTTCGTAGAGTAAGAAATCAGGGTAGGAGAACTTTTTCCGGGTGACTTGCATACCGCGGGGAAATCGTTTCTGTACGGTTTCGAAACTTGAAGGTTGACCGGAGGGATCGACGAACTGAATCAAGAGGTCATTCGTTGACAAAAAAAAGGTTGCCGTACCACGATTAGAAGGTGCAGCGTTGTACTTTTGCCATGCTGCGTATACACTCGGAAGTGTGTCCATTTTGTAACTAATTGTTCCAACGAATATGGTCACCGGTGCCGGATACAATCGAAAAGTAAACTTTGTCACGATCCCAAACGATGTCGACCCGGCTCCACGCAAAGCCCAAAAAAGGTCCGGGTATTTTTCGGAAGACGTCTTGCATACCGAACCATTTGCTAGAACAACAGTTATACCAAGAAGGCTGTCCAAGGTGAGTCCATGGCTTGTAGCGAAGTTACCCCAGCCACCACCAAGTGTTAACCCAGCAATGCCCACAGATGGACAATTACCTACTGGAATGAAGGCTTTTGCAGTTGTCCATAAGTGCCACTTGAGTGGTCCAATGAGGTAACCACTTCCAACCTGAGCCCTTGAATTGACCTTGTCCACCAAAAGTTCCGTTAAGTACTGAACATCAACGATAACAGATGACTTGTCACCGAAAGAGTATTTTTCAAGGGAGTGGCCACCCCCTTTGGTCACGAGGTGAATGAAATGTCTTCTACCACATCGGATGACCCTGGTGACGTCGAGGTCATTGTGGACAAGGACATAAGCCTTGGGATATCGATAAGTGCCCTTTTGTTGCCATTGGTAATTTAATTCGACGTAACGTGTAGAATTGCTACGCCACACTAAATTCTTAGAATGAGCACCATTGTCAAGGAGACAACGCTCAAATCCGGGAAAATCCGGTGGGTTGAATTTTCCGTGGGATTGAGCAGCAGAGACGCAAAGTGTTACAATAATGTACAATAGTACAAATAAGGTCATAGTGGCAAAAACTAAAGTTCCACGTTGTGTAGTCAAATGAAATGTAAAAGGTCTTGAAATAACGTACGTTTCAAATTGTTTCATAATCTAATTACTTGATTGACGTAACGATGTTTACCTAATCTCATTTAAAATTTGACATGTATTATTTCAGAATTTTAATATAACTCATTTTTTCGTGACTTTGATTCATAATTTTTTTTTTTGAATTTATATTTATTCCTAAAGAAATCACTCTTTTTAGAATAAATTTGAATCGAAGAACTAAAATTTCTCTTGACGTTTTTAGGTCAATTATTTTTCAATCCTTAGCGGCGCAAAACTCTAGAGAGTTTCCCACAAAAGAGCAACCACCAGACTAAATTCGTGCAGATTGTACCACTGTGACCTTCAATGATTGACCTTACTTGACCTTAGCCATAAACCAAACTCCAGTCAAACACTCTGGTACAAATACTAAAACAGTAATTGTTAGCGCTAAGCCAATCAGAATGAAGAAGGCAGTTGCCACATTTCCATGCATTGTAATTACATCAAACACAGCCTTCCGTCTGTGCATTATACTTAAAAATTGATGCGTATCGACGAATACTTGCAAATCTCTCCAAAATTTTTCTACTCCGGTAGAAATCAGCTGATTAATTTTACGACGTAAGTAATTTCCAGTTGTACGCTGCGTTTGCCAATAGAAATTATTTTCTAGCAATGGTTCTGTCCAGATTTTATACGGTTCACCGCTAAGGTCACGGTTAAGATAATCGCGTGCCAACGACAACTGTAATGGCGTATGTACAAACGCCAATTTCTTAGTGCGACAGTCAACACCGGTTGCATTTTTAAAGGCGACAATAGCCTTGTACATAACTTCTGGACAACGGTAGATACGTGGCATTATGGTTGTTCGCATAGTTGCATGTTGCTCGCGGTTGTACGATGGAACTGCAAAGAACTTCATATCATTTTGCATTGCTCTGAAGAATTCTGTGAGTCCGCTCAGGTCCCGCGAACAAGCCGTGTCATTTGGCGCTGGCGTAAACGGATCAGCTGTAGACCTATAATATTCCAAGAGCAAAAAATACGTCAAGTTACAAAATTTGCTCTAATTTTTATATTCGTGTCGTCACCTTACACTGGACGAAAGTTCATTCCCGTGGTATAAAAATCAAAATCTGTTAAGTTCCAAATACTTTCCAACGGATTTGTGTCAACTGATGGTAATATCAAGTCCGAGACGATCATGCCTTTGTACGATCCAGTGATAGTAACTCCCATGACGATCCAGAGTAGTATCAAGTGTCGATAAGTCACTTGACCTTTGACCAAAGTCAAAGAAATTGGATATCCAAGTAGTGTCTCAGCAAGACTTAGTAACAAATTGCAGTAATCTTGTACTGTTCTGTTAAAAGGTCTTGTTACTATGACAACCAGGAAGATACCGAAGGTTACAAGGCTAATCCACGTGTAGAGGTCAAAAGGACTAAAGTAAAAAGTAAACGAAATCGATGGGTACGACCCGTAGCAGGTCATAAAGTTGAAATACCTCGAAGAAGTGACAATATGTACCCAACTATACTTTTCTTTAGTGACTGCAAACCATTTACGTGTCCCACCCGCACCGTGGTAGAACACCGGGTGATGCTGAACTGCGTCAATTCCACTGCGCAACTGCAGGTTTGCTGTGCTATTATAAGCCATTGATCGAAACAACGTCGTAGTAAAAGCCAAAACATGAATTCGATTCTGCGCGTCAGAAACGGAACATGGAAAATTTTGCAAAAAATGCTTGAGAATCAAATCAGGTTTTGTGCAGGTCGTTGACCTGATTTGTTGCCACCATCTGACCATTTCTACAGTTTGCAAAAAATTTGAATTTCCTTCGAACATGTCGTCACTAAGGTTAGCCTCCAGGACGTTGACAGATTTGGGGGTCATAGGGTAAAGTTTACTTATGTGTTCTTGGTCTTTCATGAAGACACAGAATGGACACAAATATAAAGTAGTTGACACTCGCATCTGGCGCGTTGTCATGTCAACTTTCAAAAAAATGAAGAATAATCGACATAGAAACATTTCACGATTTCGTGCAACTGCTTTGAGTTGCTCGTAGTTGTTACCCAGTAAGAAGTAGTCAGAAGGAACAATAATTCCATTGATGTAATATGCGTTCATGCTGTTTTCAAACATTTTCTTATAAACCACTACTTTTTTCAATAACATTTTAGTATACTCAATTTCAGGACGTAGGACGTGAAAGAACGTGACACACATTGACCGATGTCCAATTATCGTTTTGTTGAGAGTCGGTATAGTTACATCTTGGCTAATTGATCGAAAAAGTGTCAATGGTGAGGAAAATTGGTACGGGAAATTGAAATCTCGACCAAAAAATTGTAGAGCGATTGTACAATGATTAAATTTTTTAATTAAAAATTCTAATTTGTTAATATTCCATGATTTTGTGAAATTTAGTAAAAATAAAGTTAATCCAATCAAACGTACAATTAACATGGTGACAATTTCAAGAATATATTTGAGCTATTGACTAAAAAAATTGAAATGATTTTAGATGCAAGAGCTCGCAGTTTTGGCTAAAGATAATAACTTTTTGCATGTTTTTGCAAAAAACACTTAAAACTAAATTGATCAATTACACTGACCAAATTTGGTCAACGAAATAATTACATAATTTCTATGTTGTTTGCATAAGAAAGTGAAACAATTTGAAAAAAAAACAAGAAGCTTTATACTGCTTTGCTGTAAGTTGGTGCTTTTTTGATTGACACGATATAAGCAGCGCTGACGTACATCCGCTATTTAATTAAATTGATTTTCTATTTTATGCTTTTAAAATTCAGGCTGACTGAACTCTAGCACTTAAAATTTTCTAAGCATAATACCACTTCATTAGAAATAATGATGTACGTTGTTCAAAAAATTTTAAATTTTTGAATAATACAACATAAAACGAAGAAATGTAAAATTGTTGTTAACAATATAACTTACAGGGCGCAGAAGAGAGATGGCGCTGTTGTGTGCGCTAGGAACGAGTGTTGAATTTTCGATGATACTGAACAGCAGAGACGCTATTAGGTTTAGGCAGCTCTACAAGAGGTCAATGACCTCTAAGCATCCCACGCCTAAGTTCATTACCCCCATTGCCAATGTCTTACTTCCTGCCGCCTTATTTATTCTAATTAACAGGAAATATCTAATATGTTAAGTAAAGAAGACCTATTATCAATAAGGTCTTCAATAAAAAGAGCGAAACTAATAATGCCTACCGAAAAAAGTCCCATAATGTTTACTAACCTAAAGATGTATATCATATGATAAATTAAACCATTTAATGTGGTTGGTAAGTGAACCCATTTATTCTGTTTATATAATTTGCTACAAGTTACATTAGTTCTTAAACTTTTAGCACAATTTAATTTAGTTTAGTAAAGTTAAATCCCATTTTTTTATTTGATTTCGTTGGGATTGATTGTGGATTATTAAAAAAGTTTGTTGGGTCATATTTTCGTTTTATCTGGATTAACTTCGGCAAGTTTCGACCATAGTACCGTTCGTTAAAATCTTTAAGCTCACCGTCGGCAATATTTTGATAGGATTCGTTATGTTGAAAAATTTTGTACCCAATATTAAATAATTTACGGGCCCAAAGATTTCTAGTTGCTACTTCTGTCCGAGACGGATTAACCTGGTGGTAACCGAACACAATAGAATACAAATCAGTACGGTGGACGAATGCAGTGTCGTTGTACTTCACGGCTGCAACTTTACCGCCAAAATTGTCGAAACGGACCAACATTGATGGTGGCATTGTCACCAGGAACGAACTCCACAACAAAATTGATGTGGCGTCAATTTGTTTTGATACATAAAACGATTTCCGTTTCGTGTAACCAAATGGAGCAGAGAGTCGTACGATATTGGCCAGATCCGAAGGTCGGTTGAGTTGGTAGCCTTCGGATGGATTTAGAAATATCACTGTTGTTTCGTAGATTAAGAAATCAGGATAGGAGAAGTTTTTCCGGGTGACGTGTTTACCACGGGGAAATCGTTTCTGTAGGGTTTCGAAACTTGAAGGTTGACCGTAGGGATCGACGAAATGAATCAAGAGGTTATTCATTGACAAATAAACGGATACCGAACTACGATTAGAAGGTGCAGCGTTGTACTTTTGCCATGCTGCGTATACACTCGGAAGTGTGTCCATTTTGTAACTAATTGTTCCAACGAATATGGTCAACCGTGCCGGATGCAATCGAAAAGTAAACCTCGTCACGATCCCAAACGAAGTCGAACCGGCTCCACGCAGAGCATACCTGTTTCCCACGCATTGGGCCTTACACAAGAAGTATGGGGCGTTGAAAAAAAATGTGGCAAAACGACACAACCCCACTGATTTTTTATTTATGAGTAAAGGTGATTTAACATTATTTACATTAATGAAAATTCACATTTTCATTGAGAAATAATTAGCTACTACAATAAATTTTAATAAAGTTGAAAATTTTAATTTCTGCTTTTTAATGATAAAATTGAAAAATCAAAATCAAAAT
>JABASK010000653.1:0-12770 GCA_019776465.1 Rambutanura hunanensis | reverse complement strand
TTACTTATCAATGGCAAATGCTGGACCGAATACAAATGGCTCACAATTTTTTTTGACATTGGCTAAAACTAGTTGGCTCGATGATAAACACGTAGTTTTTGGTCGCGTTACTGAAGGATTGGATATTCTTAAAAAAATGGAGAAACTTGGCTCAATGTCTGGAAAAGTATCCAAGAGAATTCAAATCACAGATTGTGGACAATGCTAAACACTTTTGTGGTCGAATTAAGTTCATATCGATCATTTTTTTTGTTAACAAAGCTGTAATAAATTAAGTCACAATTCTTAATTAACTTACAGGACTTAATCCGCCTAAAACCATTGCGATTCAGTAAATAAAGACAACTTCTCAAAATTAAAATGTGTGTTGTTCAAAATTTTTAACGAAAATATGGACGACACAAGACCGACTTGGAAGAGGTCAGGCATTTGACAACATGTTATAGAAGGTGAGGTCAAGCGTCCAAGATAAGTAAGATAACTAAAAGTTAGCATTCTGTATTTCTTGAAATTGCCGTCAGTTGAGAGCTGCGGCGCTGCCGGGACGATTACCATTCTAGCTAGTACCTTCTTATGGTTAGAGGAGTCTTCATGATTGAACGTTAAATTTGTTTTTGTAAACATATTAATATTTCTTATACTATTAAAAAATAAGAATATATCTTATAAACATATCGGGTGACATTGTTGTTGACCAAACCGGTTGATTGGAGCGGACGCCCGAATTTTACTGTCTAAAGTAGGATACGCGGGAAAGAGTTTGAAATCTAGGTATTATTTTATTTGATTTTTTATGTTTATTTTTTTACCCCGCGCCCGTCTGCCGTCGTCACTCTTCGTTGTCTTCTATCATCTGTCACTGTTGTGGGTGTCGTTGCCCTTACGTTTTGTGACCTTTTAGTTGGTAATGGAAGCAGAGTCAGACATTGATTTGGGCGATGTTAGCAGTAGTGCTGAAACGGAAGCGTACGTGATAGAAGAAGGTATGGAAGTAGAGGAGGATTCGATAGAAATTATTGAAGTTCCAGAAATTGAGGAAAATCCGATGTCGGATTTTGTCGTTCTCGATGGTACAGGCGGCGGGGATAGTAACGAAGCTTTCTTAACGGCAGAAGAAGATGGGGAAGTCATTGAGATTCAAGGGTATGGTAGTAATGCTCGGTACGAACACTCATGGATTGGACACCAGGATCAAGAGCTAGGTGACGAGTTTCATGTACCTCCAGTTCCGGATGTTGGATGTGAAGATGTCATCGATGGCACGGGATTGACAGAAGTGGCAGTAGATCATCTTGCTCAGGAGGGACAGGACGAAGAACAAGGCAACGGGAATGAAATCAGTAGCGGCCAAAACGCTCAGATGTCGGACTTTATTGAAGATGTAGAAACTGAGAGTGAATCCGTTATGGAAATTACACGTCGAAGATTGTCGCATGAAGGAATATGTTATTGGTAACTGTTAACATAAATAATTATTAGATACTTTTAGTTCTAAACCAGTCGTTTAATTTTCTTTTTGGTCATCAGTGGAAAAGATCGGAACCTCAACATTGCCGAACTCCTGTGTGCTTCATGTCACCGTTGGTATCATGAATCTTGTATTGGCTACCAACTCGGTAAATTAGTTCCTTTCATGATGAACTACATATTTATTTGCAAAAACTGTTCAGCTACTGGTCTAGAATCGTTTAAAAGAAGTCCGGCAAGTAAGTACTAAGCAACCGTTAAGTTTTATTCTCTTACTATTTACCCCTGGCAACATAAGTAGTTAGTTAACTTTGCATTCGCATGGTTTGGATTTGGATGATACAACAAACTTGACCTAGAAAATTTGATGATACAAAAAATTGGACCCCCAACAAAAGAATAATTTGATTCCAAAATTTTTTTTCCCAAAATTTTTTATTGAAGATTTGAATGATACAAAAAACTTTATCTGAACAAAAATTTTTTGGACCAAGATTTTTTTAATGAAGATTTAGATGATTCAACAAACATCGTCTAGAAAGTTTTTTTTGGACCAAAAATTTTTTGTTATTTAAAAAAAAAATTACCTAATCTATCGCTGACCCAATATTCTAACAGTTGTATTGTAGAAAAACTTCTTTTTTACGAATGCAAAGTTAGATTACCACGGGTCGTAAGCTTCTAGTATTTTACTTTTAGCTTTTGTCCAAATCTGTGTCACTGCCATTGCCAACCTTCAACAATCGAGTGCAAAATGAAAAGGCAAATTGTCAACGATTTTCAAAGGAAGGAGAAATTATACCATTTATTGATATACACTGGGAAGGCATAACACCAACGCGTCGTTCATCTCATGCCTGGCAAACGGCTGTATGTTTTTACTTCTTATTGTATGTGTATCAATTACAATACTGTTTAATTTGGTTAATTTATTTTTTCTGAAGGTGTCACGAACTTTGGTGAAAGATATGAATTGGTTTACAAAAGAAACTCATTCAAAGGATCCGGGTTCTCCTTTATTTCGGTCTTCTAGATCTTGATCTCACGCAAATTCGGCCAAATTACGAGGCTATGATTCAGTCAGGATTTCTGAAATTGGGTGATTATACCAGTAAGTCGTCAGATATTAAATACGGTTAATATACCGATACCGAATTAATTTAAACATTAATTTAATTATCACCGTGTTTTTTCGTAGGTGGTACTTTACGCCGTGGTGGGACAAAACGAAGAACAGTTGACGGTAGCAGCATTTTTGCTCAGAGCCAAGCTGCAGTTGCGAAGAAAACTAAAGGAGATACATTTATTGCAAAACCGTTTGGAGCTGGATTTGGATACCCGACAGAGCATCCAATTAACAAGGATGGGTACCGCTACATTCTTGCCGAACCGGATTCCACAGCTCCATTTCGTCAAGATTTTGACGAAAGTAGTGACTGGGCTGGAAAACCAATTCCAGGATTTCTCTATCGTGTACTCATTCCACCTAATGTATTCCTTGCAGTTCATGATAGAGCACCACAACTTAAAGTATCAGATGACAAGTTGTCAGTTACTGGAGAAAAGGGATACTGTATGATTCGTGCGAGTCATTGTAAGTCCACGTAAACATTACAGCAATATATTCAATTAATCAGCATTACAATCTTTACACTTTTTGGTGTAGGGGTCACAAAAGGCATATTGGTTTTTCGAAGTAAAGGTCGTTGACCTTCCAGAAAATGCTGCTTGTCGTATGGGCTGGGGTCAGTGTTATGCAAATTTACAAGCACCATTGGGTTTCGATAAATTTGGATATTGTTGGAGATCTCGATTGGGAACTAAATTTCATCAAGCTATTGGAAGATACCTATTGCCCTGGAGGGTACGGCGTGGGTGATGTTCTAGGCTTTTTGATTATCCTTCCAGAACATTTGTCACATGCAAAAAATATTTATGGGCCAACTGATCCACCGTCGGTGCCAGAATCTTTCAAGGATAAAGTAAGTTGGTTTAAATGTAAAATTTGCTTTTTTTTCTAAGATTTTAATAAAAGGTGTCGTTTTGTTTTAGCCTTTTGGTTCGATTCAAGTCTCATCTTTACTACGAAGATAAAGATATTTCTGCTGAAGTTGAAGTAAACGATGTTCGTTTTGGTTCAAAAATGATCTGTTACAAAAATGGAGTTTGTCAAGGTGTTGCTTACGACAATTTGTACGAAGGATGTTACTATCCTTCAATTTCTCTCTATAAGAATGCTACAGTCAAGGCTAATTTTGGACCAAAGTTTGAATTTCCACCACCGAAGACTGACTTTGAGTATAAACCGGTACGAAAATTCAAAACTTGTCATTAAGTGCTTTGTTTTGACTAAGATTTTACTGTGTTTGTCTAAACGCTTCTTTTTAGTTTCAAGAACGAGCAGAAGATGCCATTCTGGAACAAACAATGTCAGATATTTTGTTCCTCACAGAAAACGATGGCAAATTAAGTTTGGAGAATGCAGTAGCAGTTCCAAATTAACAAATTTTAACCTAATTGCTACACATTTCCTTTTGTTTAAGTTTTTCATTTTCTAAATGTTTACAAGTTAAGGACAAAGGCTAGTAACTTAAATTTTAGTTTAAAGTATGTTTCAGTGAAGATAATTCACACATGTCGTTTTCTTACTTTGTTAACTTCGGTTTTGTTGCTACACATTTCCTTTTGTTTAAGTTTTTCATTTTCTAAATGTTTACAAGTTAAGGACAAAGGCTAGTAACTTAAATTTTAGTTTAAAGTATGTTTCAGTGAAGGTAATTCACACATGTCGTTTTCTTACTTTGTTAACTTCGGTTTTGGTCCTAAATTTGGAAGGTTGATATCATGGGCCTTGACAGCAGCAACTTTATTAATGGCTTTGAAAGTACGTGGTTCCCAGATGGCAAAGTCGTGTAATATTCGACGATCCAGAAGAATTTGTTGTTGAGCCAGACCTTCCAACAATGTTGGTGTTCCTTGTGGCATGTATCCGAGTTCCTCACAGCCTGACGTGACACGTCGTTCCCAAATCCCTCTCATCTTATTTGGCAATGATCGTCTGAGTAGAGTCATTAGTTGAAGTGATTTTTGCACGGCACGAATTGCCAAGGAATTGCAGTTCCTTGATCGACCATAAAAACTTGCAGAGAGTTTAAGTATTTGGCGTCGTTTCCAGTATGGGTCGTGTTGAATGTTAAATGGATTCCGACGAAACAAAGTTCCGGTGAGATTTACCATTTTTGTTTATCCGTTACCCTGTGTAAACATAAACAAGAAACTAATTAAGATAACTTTTGACATGTCACTTGTTTATGTTATTGGAAGTACAATTCACTCCCGCTACCGTACTTTGTTTCGCTCTTGTCCACAGTTATTAGTTCACAGTTATAGTTCGTTGTAAATGTTACAGTAGTCGTTCAGCCTTTTGCAATGCTTTGGACGTATAATTCAACAAAAATTGAACTCAAACAAAAAAAGTAAACAAAAAGTTTATATGGTTCCAAATTCACCGCGCGCCCTTTTCGTCACACACGGCATAATTTTTTTTAATTTACCTACCAACACAATTGAATTGTTAATATGTGTGTCTAGCTTTTTTTTACTAAATTGATTAATATAATTTCATAGATTTTTTATGTCTTTTCACTATATTTAATTTTAATTTAAAAATTTGTGGTTTAAAACAACATTTTCTAAACCCCAATTTTTAGTAACAAACGTATTTGCAAGGAATGTCAGTTTTGTCTTGATTTTCTTCTACAATTTCTGGTCGTCGCCATTGCTGCTTGGAGTCGTCTAAGTTGCACGGTTCGTAACTGATCCGGGTATCAGGACTATTAAAAATGTAGTTAATTAGATTCTTACGACGCATGCCCATAACGATTTAACATATAATATGTATAGTAAGTCACAACGTTACCCGTTGCTTGAAATGCATTTGTTGAGCAGTGTACTTCGTATGAGGAAGTTGCCATTACCACGTTCTTTCTTGACGTAAATGAATTCAACTACATTTTTAGCCGGAATTGGAAATTCGTCTATATTTTGTGCCGTGATTTCATTCAATCCGAAAGCTTTTGTATAAATCCAAAATTGGTTTTCTGAAAACCAGCATAATGTTTTAAGAATCAGGTTAAATCAGGCTGACTTAGAAAAAAATGCTTAATCTTTCTTTTACCTGTAGTATTTGGCCATCGAATTGTATCCCAAATTTGATTTAGCGTTCTTGCAAATTCTAATGACATAACTGGACCGACATAAACGCCATAGTCTTGTCGTGCAATGTGATCTGTTGCTGTCAAATACTATTTACAAGATTAGAAAACGATGAGTATTTTAAGGAAATAATTCATAGTTCAAAAAAAATTTAAATGTGGTTGTAAATTAAAAGTTGTTGTAACCATACTGTTAAGTCGCCAACATTTTGGAGTGCGAGTGAGTCACCATGTTTGAGGATCTGGAAACTTGCTAATGTTGCAGGCAAGCAAGCGACTATGACGCTGAAGGTGAAAACACTTTGTTTTAAAAACATTTCTACTTTTAGATCAGATTCGAAATAAAAACTTCCAATTTTCTTAGATTTTTTTTTGAAAATAGAAATTTATTTCTATCACTTCTTTTATAAAGTAACCTAGAATACAAAATTTTTTAGTTATTCACAAGTGTCGTCGCTGAGTTTCGCAAACTTTTTGCACTGAATTGCAAGTTCTACCTAACGAACCCTTTCGGCCAGAAAATTCGTCCTACAACCAAAGAGGTCAATTGAATTGTAGAATGATAATGTGTTCCTGTTTGGTATTCAACATGACCACCTTGCACATTGAATGCGAAATTCAACGGGGTAAATGACATTTCCGTTGCTAAACTAATTAATTGTTGCTAGTAACGCGAGCTATTCCGCCAACTGATGCGCATGCTCTGCTTAAATTTGCTAATGTACTAAATAGCTGAAAAAGAGCTTCAATAATTGAATTCAATTGAATTAAAGTAGTCGTTTTAATTCAATTGAATTCAATTATTGAATCAATAACGTTAATAGAAAAGTTTAAAATATACAAAGTTGCTAAATTATGCTTTGTTTGGCAAAAGCGCAAGCGTCTCCTTTTTTTGTAAAAATTGGATTTCGCAACAAATAAATTAAAAAAATTACTGTTTTAGAAGAAAAACAACTCACCTTAAGAATAAGCAAAAGGGTAGCGTTACCACTTACGATGAATGACTTTCAGTTGTTTTGAAGGTTAAACCGTGATTAATTTTTAATGAGTTTAATCATGTTAGCAAATAATTTGCACACCACTTGTCGCGCTCCTTCAAAACACTACAAAAAGTGTATAAAAAGTAAAAAATTGACAGTTTTATTCACTTTTTCAAAAACTGTAGCCTTAGAGAACTTTCATCATAAACATTTTTGTAACTAAATTCTTAAAAATTGAGCTATGGAACCAACAATTATAAAACGATTCATTTCATTACTAGCAGTACAGAGATGGCTTGGAATAATTCCGTTGGAACTAAATTTAATTTACGATAATCGTACATTGAAAGAAAAAGTCTGGATAATTCCAGCTATTGGTGCTGGAGCAGTCAAATCTGAAAAGCGTGTTGAATTCGTTGTCAAAATATGTTCTAGAAAAACTAGAGCATTGATAATTTTTTCCTATGTGATACTTCGTACCGTAATTGGTGTCAGCCGACTTTTCTTATACATTTTATTCGAAGAATTACCCAGTTTCGGAAGTATTGTCTTCCGATGTATTCTGCTGTCTACATTGTCACATTTATTTTTTTTGGCTGTGATGTACAAACGAAATGACTTGGTAGCATTTCTTAATTGCTGGCACAACCTGGAATGCAACATCATGCAATGGGAAGCAGGTACTACTTGGATACATAACTTACACAATTTTGTTAAAATTCGAAACATATTATTTTAAAACTTATTTTACTAAAGTAAAAAAAAATTGAACATTTTAAATTCAAAATTAAATGTTAATTTTTTAAAAATAGTACTTTTATTTTAGGTGCTTTTACCGTAAATCCTGGCCAGACTAAGTCCGTTGCCCGGTATGGAAAATTTTTAGCCCGTAGATTTCTATGGATACAACTTATCTCCTACTAGATTCCTATTTGCATGATAATGAGCTCCGTTATGGGTCGTTCTAATTATGTTTATTCCTTCGCAATTTATGAATTCAGGATCAATCCTGTATCGTCAATCGACTACGTTTTCTACATTGTAGGATATTTAGAAACTTTGCTTTATCAACAACTGATATGGTTTTCCCATGCAATCTTTGACTTATTCTTTATTGTATTTCCATTGAGTATTGCAAAATACTTGGTGGTAATATCTTTTAAAAAATGTCAGTATCAAATTTTAAGCAAAAGCAACACCGTTGTTACAATTGGCAGAGGTAAACTCGAACTGGTCATTACTAATGAGAAAATTGGCGAGGTTATTTACCTTTATCGAGAATTAACCGAGCTTATGTCATCTTTTAATGAATTATTTTCAAATTTTATATTTTTAAGACAAATTTGTGCATTCTGTACTTATTGCTTTATCGTTTATGCTTTCTTTCAGTTCAGTACAGAGACTTCGCTTAATGAGAAAATAGTTGTGGTATTCGTCGGATCAATTTATACAATTCGATTCTTTTTGCAATTTATGGCAATGGGTCGTGTGCCTGAAAGTTCACTAACCCTAAAAAATTCTTTTGGTAAAATTTCCTGGAATGATTTTCATAGTGAAAAAATTTCACGACTGAATACTCTAACACAAGCGGAAACAGAAAATTTTCTTAAATTTTTTGTTCCTTTACGTTTTCGATTGTGGTGAATTTTATGACATTTCATCCACGACAATTTTTACTTTTATGTCTGTTGCGAGTACACATATTATTGTATTATTTCAGTTGTTCTAAATAACATTGTAGTGTAAGTTAACCGAATTGGAAGGACACTCAACCTTTTGTCATTTTTCGATCGGATAACCATCAGGTGTGGTCACCACTTCTTACCTTGGAGCCAAGAAATCGCTTTAGAGCGATTTTACTTAAATTAAATTTTGTTTGTAAAAGGCACGCCTTAGCACTTGATGACACTTCTTCGTGTACCTAGCCTAACCAAATTTAATAATTTTAACCTAGTTGCACTTGGCAGTATTTGCAATGTGTTACTTTGAATTCTGGATGAAAATGTACAGAATGACACTTGACTATACTTGATCTTTTTTCAAAATGTACAGAAAAGCATTTGAGTTCTTGACCTTTATGAAAATGTGGGATAAACAACTTGCTTGACCTTTAGTGCAAAAGTTGAGCGATCGAAAATATATACTTTATATAACATATCAGTTTAAGTGGCGAAACGCAAAACACTGTGGCGTTTTTCGTCATGAAATTTTTGTGCAAAAAGTATAACACTCCGTACCAAGCCAAGTACTACAAAATATTTTTTAATCAATTTACAATTCTAATTAAGGTTATCAATTAACTAAGGAAATCGATTAGTTTCTTATAGTATGTCACTTAATTGAAAAATTCACACTACGTTCAACCAATCAGAAAGAAAGTAACTTAAAAAAACATTACTTATAACTTTACAACATGTATTTTGCTTGAATAAAATCCACACATTGCGAATGCAATGAACAACGTGCTGCTTCATCGAGTTCATTTTCTCGAGCATTTGGTATCCTAAAATTTTTAACGTATCGCCGAATTCTCGGTGGACTGCTCTCCGTCATTTTACCAGGTCGATTAACACTCCAAGGAAAAGTAGTTTCTAAGGCCGTTTGACGCAGCGCAGTACGTAACGTATTCAGTAATTTCTTTAATATTTCCCAAAAATCCACCAAACATTCTTCCTTGAGTTTTACCAGCTATCCTAAAATATTAAAATGGAAAAAACTAAGGTTTATCAGTAATATATAAGTTTTAGTCAAGGTCACCGACTCACCAAAGGTCATGAATTTCTCCTTGAAACAACGCTTCCATTATTGTAGCATATCGAAAAACGTCACTATTCCCCGGATCAAACCAAACAAAACATTGTTGATACGCGTTAATAAAAATTTTCCAAACTACGTCAATAATTGCGTCATATTCGTAGGATTCCATGGTTTCGTGGACGGTAAGCTCAGTCCTGTTGTCCCATTTTTCGTAAGCACCTGGATTAGTCTTCTAGAAAGAAAAAGTTGACCTGTTACATTTGAAAAGTGTGACATTTTACTGTGACATTCTACAGAATTAACCTACTTTATGCCCGCTGTCACACTCGTCATGTGACGACTCGTCAATAAATGGAAAAGCAGTAGCATTTTGTTGACATTTGGATAACGCTTGTAAAATTCTATTCAATCCAACAAATTCAGTATTGAATTCTTTTAAATAGTTGCGTTTCATTAAAACGGCAGTGAAGGTATCGACAGCCAGGTCAAAAAATTCGGGTCGGACGTAATATGGCGGACAAGTTTTGAGCATGACGTTTTTACTGGCATCTAGAATTTTGAATACTGGGATTTCTTGCATGGATGCAGGTGGTGTATGAGGATTTCCTAGTCCTAACACTTCGTCGAGTTGTTGGTCAAGATAATTCCATACTTCGGCAACGATTATTGGGCTTTCGACTGATTTTCCAATAGAACCATCGTTCGGTACGTCTGGACCATAAGGATTTGGACTGGTTGGATCCCAAAAATCTTCATCATCTTGGATCTTTGTTATCAGCAATTGGATTTTTTTCGATAGGAAATGGTGGTAACATACGTCGGTTTCGGATCAAGGTGGGTAGAGGAGGAGTATGAGGTTCGAAACTAGGCGGACAGGTCAACGCATCTAAAAATATGTATGCGAAATGTTGCAATTTTTTTTATTATATGCACATGTTTGTAGTTTTAGATGTAAATTCTCTTACCTTCTACTGCCCTATGGCATTCTTCTGGAAATACTAGAGAATCACCGTCTCTACAAGTTTCACTTACTATAGTAACAACTCTGAGGTCATTGACCTTAAATAGGCAGTAGTGGTTATTGACCTCAGACTGCTTTGTTGTCAAGCAAATGGATGTTATTCCATCAGAAATTCTCAATGCTCGATTTGTAACGAGCTGGTCATCGTCTAAAAGTTGCAGTGTGACTTGCGGTGTAAATTCAGTTCGATGATTTATGCTTACACGAGAAAGTTATATGCACATGTTTGTAGTTTTAGATGTAAATTCTCTTACCTTCTACTGCCCTATGGCATTCTTCTGGAAATACTAGAGAATCACCGTCTCTACAAGTTTCACTTACTATGGTAACAACTCTAAGGTCATTGACCTTAAATAGGCAGTAGTGGTCATTGACCTGAGACTGCCTTTTTGTCAAGCAAATGGATATTATTCCATCAGAAATTCTCAATGCTCGATTTGTAACGAGCTGGTCATCGTCTAAAAGTTGCAGTGTGACTTGCGGTGTAAATTCAGTTCGATGATTTATGTTTACACGAGAAAGTGTTGCCGTACTTTGAGCCACGAGCTCAACTCTACGAATCTGCAATAAGGGTAACAAAAAAAAAGTTCACTGTTTTTTTCTGCAAGTCTGCAATTCGTACAAATTTTCAACCAACCATTTCTCTTGGACTAAAACAATGTTTTAGTTTAACGGCAACGTAACTGAATTCAAGACACGAACTGTAAATTTTCCATCTAGAATAAAACACAAGAATTATTTTATTTTAAAATAGTCAAAATTTTTTTTTGAAATTTTGAAATTTAATTTTTTGTGTACAATATACTTACAATCCAGAGTGTAGACAAATACAAGAAAATGGTTCAGTGATATCGACATCACAATCGTACGAAGTTTGCCTTTCTCCTTTGTAAAAATCAATTCTAGCAAAAACCCAAGCTATGTTTAAAATTATTCCGTATAGTATTAACGAGGTCATCTTAGGTCAATCTAAACGTTCACTAGTCCAAAGACAAGTGACAGCTCAAACTAACCTTACATTTTAGCTAAAAGTTAATTTTTAGTAGAGACTTGTGACACTTTCACTTTCAACAATAAAAAAATTCAGAGGTTGGCTTCACTTTCTATTTTACAAATCAAAATTATTCACAATAGCAAATTAGAGTCGTTAAATAAACCTAACGAACTTATTAAAATAAGACTTGTATTGCTAGTGAAGTAGGAAGATCATTAGTTTTAATAGATAAATATTTCGTCTATTTGATCATAACATTTGATGATTGCCAAAGCCGCTTTTATTCGCAACTCACTTAGTAATAATAATTTCAATCTTAAGACCTCTTTTGTCAAGTACCGTAATGCATTTTAAATTGAATAAATTTTGAAGAGTTTTAGAACTCATTAGTATTGGGATGGAGGTACTTGTGTTGATAATTCGGGTACACGTTGGTTCCAACGGGTACCATCATTTTCTAGAATACGCAAACAAAAATCTTTGAAAATTATTTAAGTATTCCTTCGCTTTCTCCCTCACGGGACCAAAGTCATTAAGAAAAGTCTAGAATTTAGCCAAGCACATCACCTCGTTGCACTAATCCTCAAGACTAGAATCATTTCCGAATTGACTTGATATCCATCCTACTTAAAAATTCAAGACACGTCGTCATTTCACTTTCACTAGTTTTGACAATACAAAGAGGAGCCACTAGGCGAGACTACCCGGGAAATTATGGACTTGTTAATTTAAACTTAAGTTAGTGGCAAGGCTGTTCTACTTAAGTATTTTTTCTACGATTTTGATTTTTTTTCAAAAGTTTCTCAAATGTAAAAAAATAGTTTAGCCTAAAAAACGTATAAAAATGAATTAGGAGAAAGTTGGTCAGTAGGTCACGTAGGTGTAGGGCGATGTTAGGTAGGATAAGTCGATAGTTTTTGTAGAAATTGTATTTGTGAGGATTTGTTGTGTTGAGATAATTGGTGTAGGGATTGAAAATTAAGGATAATGGCGTGTCACAAAATAAGTTACATTACTCACGTTAACGATGATAGTCATGGAACAAAGTATACCGATAAGTGAGGCTACGGTGCTTTTATTTTTCGACTAAGACAAAATGAACATCGTTATTCCAATAAAATGTACCAATTTTGGTCGACAAACCTTACTTTGTCCTACTGTGCCTGGTAGGAGACCTACAAGGAAAAATTGACGAAATCTCCGGGTTCTGGATTTTTAGTATTTTCCTGTAGTGCTGTTGGAAATTGAAAGTTTTGGTATTTCTCGTCAATAAAACTAAAACTTATCGCAAAGAAGTTTTGCAAATAACTATGGCCACAAGGAAAAGTAAAGTTCCT
>JABASK010000652.1:0-12773 GCA_019776465.1 Rambutanura hunanensis | reverse complement strand
TTAGGTATAAAAAATAATCAAGTTAAAACCTCAAAAGTTTTGTAAGTTTCTTAAGAAACAAATTCACGTTTGAAATACACCGACTAAAAAGTTTAAAACAGAATATTGGTAGGTAATTCGTTTGTTTTTTAAGAATTTTTTTTTGAAAAAAAAAGCAAAAAACAACAACAACAAATAGAACACATTTTCGCACCTTTCCTTTTAAACTCGTAAATTTGCTCACTGCTCTTGTTCTCTTCTAATTTAAAAAGTTTTGAAATATAAATTTTTTCTAGAATTCAATTTAAAAAAAAAATTCCGAAACGAGAAAAAAAAATAAACTCTAGTAAAAAAAATTATGAAAAGTGAGCCACTTTTCAATAGTTCCGCCCACCCAGCCGTTTTCTTAAAACAACGTTAATGAAACTGGACCCCTAGGCCTTAAGAGAAGAAGAGAAAGTGGTCAGGGATTGCAACGGACGTTTTTATGACTTTCACCCAGAAACATACAATTTCCCTATCCATTTTCCATGGAAAAGAGTGTAGGGCACAAGTCTAAAAAGTAGAGATCAGATAGAAAGGCAAAAAAACACATAAAACGGAGACTTTCTCTGCTAGAGACATGCGAGAGAGGCTTTCTAGAAGATAGGGCCAAAAAGAAAAGTCTTCTAAGAAAAAAATACGAAGAGTAGACTGGCTCCATTTGAGAAAAATAATCGTTTTTCAGAAGAAGGAACCAGCTGTGCAACCCGTGAAAGTGATGTGAAGAAAGCGGATGAGGCCGCTGAGAATAAGGCTTTTTCCTGCTCCATTCCTATGGGGTTTACTACTAGTGTACTAGTATT
Source organism: Rambutanura hunanensis (assembly GCA_019776465.1). Classification (NCBI taxonomy): domain Eukaryota; kingdom Metazoa; phylum Arthropoda; class Collembola; order Poduromorpha; family Neanuridae; genus Rambutanura; species Rambutanura hunanensis. Next base: position 11,949 of record JABASK010000652.1, on the reverse strand, counting down.
CAACATTTTCTAAGTTTTTCTAACATAAAATAAAATATAGCCAAAATCTTTAATGACTTTCTTCCATGCTTTCACATTATACGTCGTTAATGGCCATTTATTTTGTCTAGTAGACTTTTTTTTAAGCCAAAAGAATATTGGAAGCAAGGAAAGAAAAAAAAAATCTCAGTTGATACACATTTGTTGAGATAGCGTCCATAAAAAAGGAGTTTTTTTTTTACTTAAACTAATTTTGAGTTCAATAACCGATTATTTTAAAAAACTGCAAAAAGGTTTTGCAAATTGGAAGTAGCAAGATTGAATTTTCCTGAAACTCAAATAAATTTTTTGTTTGCAAAAAAAAAACATAATTTTTTTTTGATTACAGTTAATTGCTTTTCGCCAGAGCACGAATTCATCAACCTGGTTAATATACAATCACCTGTCATTCAAATAAATAATTTAAACATAGAAATGATTTTAAAATTGAATCTTGCCTGAAACACTGGACAGGTTTAAGTCTCATCTGTAATTAAAATCCGAAAAAGACTCGAAGCCTGAGTAGTATGCCTAAATTAGTTCAAAAATTTATCAAAGCAACAAGAGTAGTACATTTCGTCTAGTAAAGAGCTTTGCATTTTAGAAACTTTCTAGCTATTTTTTTTTGTTAAAGTTGAGTCACAATGAATCTACAGTTGAGAAGTACTGTATTACTACATGTCGTCTAATTAATTCTTCTTTCATCCCAATCCAATCCAATTCAAAATCAGTCTCCCGAGAAAATCCTTAGTCTATATTCTCTTCTACTAAAATCTTGAGCTACTAACTTCATTTTACGCCTGATATCACTCCAAATTTAATTTAATCTGAACTGTAATTGACTCTTTTGCTACACTTCTATATATTTTGTAAATTGAAAACTTTTTTGTCCTTCTCAGTATAAAAAAAAAGTTTTCAATTTTTTTATGTAGTTATTTCTTTTTGCAAGGCATTTTGCAAAATGGTGTGGATCAATAGGTGATTCGCGTTTCTCCCGGGAAAAAGAAGGAGAAAGTAGTTTTAGATTGACGTAATCTATATCTCTCTCAGCTTCGTGTAATGTACTTCCTTGACTACCCAATACCCTGCCTCCTGTCAAAGTGATAGGGAAAAGAAAGGCAAGTTTTAAAAAAAAAATTGTAAAACTTTTTGCTTACAGGGAAATTCAATCCTTCAAATACAGGCGTGCTTTATACAAAGTAGTTTGTACCGAGGGATGAGAAAATTGGAAGGCCAATTTTTCATGAGCAGGGAATCGGGAGCCAGAAAAAGTTGTCAACCTGTCAAACTTACCCTCGCCTCATTTAAACCTCGTTGCTTTTCAATTTTCCTTGTATTTTTTGTTAAAGAAAAAGAAAGTTAGAAGTGAAGAAACACCGGGAGTTTTTGAAAAATTTTATATTTTTTTTTAAACAAAAAATTTGAAAGTGACTAACGGAATTTTGCGCGAAAAGAAAATACTCGTTCCGTCAAATAGTGATGCACGCGTCTGGTGAAAATGGTGATTTATTGTAGCGATACACTGATTAGGATCTAGACAAATATGAAAAAGGGCTAAATTTTGAAAAGAGAAATTTGGTAGTTTTTTTTCATATTTTACTTCATTTTCTAAACTTTGAGAGGCATAGGCACTTGACACAAAAAGATGAAGATGTAAAAAGAAAGACATACCTCTGTTAAAATAAATTGTGACAGTTTCAATTTTGGCATCAAATTTTTATTTCGTTTAGGTTCAATTTGTTGGCCTGGGAGACTGTCAGAAAATTCTCTCTTTTGGGATCGATTTGACCTAGATATTTTTTAACTGAAAAAGCTTCCATACTCAATTTTTTCTTCTGAAAAAAAAACGAACAGGTTGGTCTTCATTTAAATAAAGAGAAATCCTAGTCGTCAGGCTTTCAGCGCTCTAAAGTGACAGCCTTCCAAAAATATTTGGCAATACAAAACTCAATGTCTACACAATTCTAATGAGGTATATGATATAATTTCAGAAAAAGAAAATTTCAAGTAGTTTTCTTCAGCTTTCACCAGTATTGGAAATAAATAAAAAGCTTATACTTTCTAGAAGCTCCAAAAGTTGTCGTTATCTGCCTTTCTGTGAAGTTTAGTATCGGTCGATATAAATACAGCCCAAAATTTTCAAAAATTACTTCTTTGTAAGACTACAGAGAGAGAAAGGTAGTCCTCAAAAAATTTTACCAATATACTGTAGACTTACCAAAATAAGATTATGTTGTTGTAGTGACAAAATATAAGTCGGTTGAACGTGAGAGACATGAACAGAAAATAGAATAGAAGGAAGACTACGAGGAATATGTCTTTGAATTCTCTATTGTACTACTTAAACTTTCATCGCTACCTACTCAGTTCTCTCTTGCAACTAATGCTCATGGTGAAGTAACTCTCTTTTGTGTCCTCATAAAATCTTAAGTGAACTTTCTCTTTTGTCCCATACTCAAAATGGGAGAGAAAATGGGCATTACCGTCCAATTTGAACAAGGTATGACAGAAAGCCCATTAGGTTTTTTTTTGGAGGAAAAGACATCACCGTAGGCTAAATAAACAAAACCTCCTCCAACTTGGAAATAGATTATGAGCTATAATACTCAAAAGAACTAAACTAGAATATTATCTCCCTTGCTAAATCAATTCGTTCTGGAAAGTTTCTATGGGTTTACGTAGTCAGAGTAAATAAGCCTTCTCGCACGCAAAGCTAAACGCGCTCGTATATGACTTTTTGAAAAACTAATATTGAAAGTCATTAAGATGGAGAAAGTGGTCGTAAAAGTTTCCTTTTACTTCTTATTAAATCAATAAACTTTCCTATTGCTGAAGTGTGTTAATTTTAGTTATACTGCTTCGCTTTCAATAAACATACTGAATGACGACCTAATCAAAAGGTTGAACGGACCGAGAGCGTCAATACCTATAGGTGTTGTTGCCAGGACGTTAGATGTAAATAAAATTACTACAAAAATGATCACGACTGTTTTTTTTCTGAAAAAAAGGACTAAGATTGAGATAGTTTTTTTTATCAACAGGTCAGCGCAACCATTAAACTAGCGTTACTTTTTGAGAACTACAATTAATTCGATATTCGATATATTGCCTTCATCGTTGTAGCCCTGATTGACGGTAGCTCTTTCTGCAGTAGCTTTTATTGTAATATATCATAGTGCAGTGGCGAAAATGGTAGATATTTTGCAAGCCTTCTACCTAAATTACAGAATGGGCTCTTTTATGTCAACGGATATGGGTGCTAAAGTCTCACATAAGACCCACTTTCCTGCTACAAATTTTCTCCATTTTTTTCTCACCGTACAATTGACTGCGAGCGTGGACAGCATTTGTGCACTGTCTTTATCTATTCTTATCAATGTCACACAGTCCAGACAAAAGTTAAGAGAGCAATTTGTTCACGACTAAGACCACACCTGAATAGCGGATAGTGTCACGACTCGCCCTACAAAAGTGTTAAGAAACGTTGTTTAACTTTGGTAAAATAAATTTTGTCAGCCTTTGTCCACGATGACACGATGATTTTTAAAGCTTTAAAAATCAGTAACTTTTTCTAGGTTTGTAAAAAATTGGATTCAAGTAGAAAAATCTTTTTTCAGCGTGTTTGACCAGAAAAAAGAAAAATCGCAAAAGGCTAACATTCAAAAACGAAAAAAGTTTTCCATATTAACATTCAAGACTTGACTTGAAGTTTGAAAAGTTTCGAGCATCTGCAGTTACCATTTTCGCTTTTCACCATTTTCTTTTTACAAATAGTACCTGAGGAAAAGAGGTCGAAAAATGTTGAAGTGTGAAACACAAATTCTATTTCGAGCAAATGGGTGCTGGCATGTTAGTAAGAATTGAGGGTGACCTTTTCTCATTTTTGCAACGCAGTACGAACTTTTTTGCGAAAAAAAGAACGCCGTTTTCAGTATTTTTTTTTGTAAAACTAAAAATTGTAAGATCAAAACAAAAGAAATTCAGGCCGGAAACTCAAAGTTACGTCCTAACCACTTTCTAGAAAACATCATATTATACAAAAACTTGTGTTGTTTTCTATTTTGAAAGTAAAGAGTCCTTCAGAAAATCTGGAGGTATAAAACGTTGAGTGGATGGCCGAGAGGTCTTTGGTTACTGGACCATTAAACTCTGTAAAGAGATCTGTTGAAGAAAGTGGGCCCTTAAAAAGATGCGTCCTACTCAAAGGCTCCATCCACTTGAAAAATAAGATAAGGAAAGAAAGAGGATAGAATCAAATAAAAACCGAAAGCCTTTCATCCACCTCATATCTCTACCCACTTACATTCTCCAGGACGCCATACCTTCTCTCTAATTCCATCATCCATCTTGGAAAAAAAGAGCTGGAGGCTGAAGTAGAAGAAAAAAAAAGCGTTTTGGGCTCCTAACAACTTTAAAGCACAATCACATTTTACTTTATCATAACATCAATAACTTTCGTCTTTCACTTTTTCTTCCTAACATAAGTCGTTTTCCTTTGTCAACTTTAGAAGGCTGTCAACGAATAGGAGGGCAATGACCTCCGCTTCTACATTGTTCCACTAAAATCCTTTGACACTCGAAAAGAAAGAGATGAAGAGCAAAAATCGATTTTCCTGAACTTGTATAAGATGCACTCTGAATGACCGCTAAAGATGACGACGAGGCGACTCGCCTTTATATTGACTTTCAGTAAAGATTGACACTCGAAAAGAAAGAGATGAAGAGCAAAAATCGATTTTCCTGAACTTGTATAAGATGCACTCTGAATGACCGCTAAAGATGACGACGAGGCGACTCGCCTTTATATTGACTTTCAATAAAGAATTATTTGAAATGGAGTGTCTAGAAATTTTAGATTCTAGACGTAGATAATACAACCATATTGATTCTGATGAGAAGTGAAAGTGAAATTACAGAAATGCACTTTCACGAAGAACTTTATCAAGTTAGAAAGAATGTAAACAAGGCTGATGTTAACTTTTAGTTAGACTTGTTTACTCGTTGCAATATATAAAGTTTCTCACTTTTCATTTAAAGTCTTGAGTTAATAAGTTTGAAACTTTTATATTATAGCCTCGGGCGATAAATTTTCAAGGACTTCTGTACCCTAGAAAATGGTATCAAGAGATAGTAATACTGGAGAGCTATATTTTAGTTATTTTGAGAATTCAGAGTATTTTAAGATTTCTTCTAAAGTCTCAAATTTCTGAAAGTTCAGACTTGTGAGGCTTTGCTCTAAAGTATTATATATCTAAAAAAAAACATGAGAGCAATTTGCTTGAACTTTTGTAAGTATTGGGCGTTGACGTTCATAAAGTACAAATACAATGCACCTTCTCTGCAAAATTTCAGAGTTCAACATTAAGTAGAGCGAAAAGATGAAAAAAGCCTTCGGCTTTTGGTGGTTGGTAGAAGTGGAAGTAATTTGATCAAATGAATCCGTGGACAAAAGTGTGTCATTTCCTTTTGTGAAATTTCCTTGATATTCTAATTTGTGTGATCAATAATTTCAAATTGAGGTTTTCTAGGTTCAACGGTTAGGAAAAAAGGGATTTTGAAATCTCACGCAGAGATATGAAAATAGTGGAAAGAAGATCAGAGACAAATATCGGGAATGTGATCCACGAAGAGAAAGTTATATGACGCATAAAGACATAAAACCTCAACTCGACTAGCCTTCCTTTTCTCGACTTTTCTTTCAACCTTTTTTCAAAATTATTCTCCGTAGTTGTCGGCAAAAGAAACCAAATCTAAAACTTTCTCCAAAGAGAAAAACGTAGGAAAGCTCAATTGAACTGATTTTGTAGTCTCGAGATTTTTCACAAAACCTTCCGCCACTTTCGTCTTCATTTCTTTAACTCTACACTTTACTCGACTGTAAAAAAAAAACTTTTAACAAAAAGTTTTTGTTCCCGCCGCTCTCCTTCAGCCTAACACCCGCCGTCGTATGATATCACACGCGTTTTTTTTCGTTGGGTAAACGCAAAACTTTCTGTCTACTTTCCATTTTTACACTTGTTTCGTTTCTATCCTTAACGAGTAGCAACACTCCAAGGTAAGAAAAAAAAAGTTTTAGGAAAACATTTCACTTTTTTTTTGTTTCTCTTTTCAATAAAAAAAAATGACACATCATCCATCAAATTTTTACATGCTGGAAAAACAAGCCTTTACAGTTGGATGAGTCAAAAGAGAATTTTGGGTAGGAAACAAAAAAAGTTGAATTTCAAAAACCTGCCCTGGAACTATTGATCAAACAGAAATGGTAGAGAATTGGTCAATATCCATAATAATAGCATCGGATTTAGCATGATGGGTTTTGAGCACAACGGGTTTTCAAATTTTTGAATTGTAAAAATGATGAACGATATGAATTTGAGGCTGAGTGAATAAGAAATGTGGGTTGTGAAAAGTACCGCAGACGTGTTTTTGGTAATCCTTCGAAATTTTCATAGAAAATCTAGGAGTTTTTTGGGTTCTACTAGTATAATTTATAACTCTAGCCGCAACGTCTACTCAAAAGTGTCTAATTACATAAGTAGGTCAAGCGTGAGCTAACTTTTGGGTTTACTTAAAATTCAAAATTGAGAAAGGAAACCGCTTTTCTAATGTAACCACCGCGTCCATACGACTTCTACCGCGGGCCAACCAAAAGTCCATTTATCTCTTCACACAACAAATCTGAAACTAGAACTTGTTCAAATAACTAAGAAATATATACATGACATAGTGACTGCTAAAGTAGTACTAATTTCGAGATTAAAGCGTCTAGAAAAACTAAAATAGAGCTTTTCAAAAAAAAAGATCTTTACTCACCAAAATTTGAAGTTAAAGATTTACTAATGAAGTCTACGTCGTTTTTCCTATTTGTATAGAAGAAAGAGAGAGAAAACTTTTTTTTTTTAATTATGTTTTTGATAAATCCGACACGCTTTTTATACAATTCTTTAGCTGAGGATAATCAAGCCTCGTTAGGCTTTCTAGAATTCTAATGATTTTAAAATATAAAGTCGCAAAAAGGCGACGGCGTCTGTAAGGCGAAAGCTTGAAGTTTTTTGGATAAAAAGAGAAAGTTTTGCTTTCTCCATCAATCATCCCTCGCCCTCCTGTGCGACAGAAAAGACCTTTTCTATGAATAAAAAGGAAAATTTCATTCGTCCAACACTCTTTAAGTTTTTAAGTTCGTGATAAAGTAGTCGAGCGTCTTCTATAATCGCGCCTTGTTATTAAGAGTCAAAACTTATGACAATAATGGATGAGGCGGAGTAGCTTAAGAACTTAAAATCTTGACTTTTATTAGACAGACGTTTTCCACGACGTAGAAAAGAAAAAGCTTCCGGGTTTTGAGCTTGTTACTCGACTAAACTTTTTGGACGTGTTATTAAGCGAGTTTAAAACTTTAATGAAAAAAAAATAAGCTGTTTTTTTTTAAATTAATGATTTAAGCAAATGTAACAAGTTCAATTTTTCACTTCCTGTGCTGTTTTTCTTTTAAATAAACTACATTTTGACTTTATAAATTAAACAAAACGTGAAACTTTTATTTTCCGTGTGTTAGATATGCTTCAGAGAAGAATATTTTTGTCAAAATTTGAAAGTAATGAGTTGATTTTAAAATTAGGTGGTAGTATAAGGAAATGTTCAATTTTGAATTTACACGAGTATTGTATAAAGTCAAAAGTTGTTGAGCATAGAAACCTAAAAATTGAATCTCTGACTCAAAATGAGTTCGAAATTGTGAAAGAGTTCAAAGAACTTTTTTTTTTCGTTTTGTTACAAAAGAACTTTTTCTTTTTTGCAAAGAAAAATCGGGTGACTTTTAGTCCTCTCGTAGTACTTTTTTTTCATACCCGCCAATAAATCATCGCTCAAAATGNAAGAACTTTTTTTTTTCGTTTTGTTACAAAAGAACTTTTTCTTTTTTGCAAAGAAAAATCGGGTGACTTTTAGTCCTCTCGTAGTACTTTTTTTTCATACCCGCCAATAAATCATCGCTCAAAATGAAAAGAATTTCAAATAAATCAGTAATGCTTCAGCTTGTGAGTAATGTAAGTTGAGTTTTAATATCCAAGCGTGGGCGAGCAAAGGGCATTGTACGACAAAGAAAAAAATATGAAATCTAAGCAGTTTGACCTCTCTAATACTTACGAAGAAAACCAGCACAATGAACACGTCAAGACACTTATTGCAAAAAAAAAATATACGAAAGCGAAAAAAAATGGTCAAATTTTTAAGGAAAAAAAAACTTAGAACGAGTTTTCTCTCCTCAGGGCAAAAATTCGAAATGAAACTTGGCTCCGAAACTTTGAAAAGCGGGAGTTAGGATCAGCGGGACAGTTTGAATTTATTGACATTTTCTGTTTTTCTAGCCCTTTCTGCCAACTCAGCAGAAGAAGATGAAGACTTTGACTTCTCAGCCTATAGCCCTCCAGGACCTTACTTTGACAAAGAATACTCCCGAAATGTGACGGCCCTTGTAGGAAAGACTGCTTCGCTCACTTGTCGCGTTAGGAATGCGGCAAATCGAACCGTACGCTTTTTCTGGTCCTTGTCACTTTGTTCTACCAAAAAAGCATTCCTCCGTTCGAATTAATTTGAACTTCTCTTTTACTTTTTTCGTCTTCTAAACTTCCCGCCTTTCAAATATCATGTCGTAGTCGTTCGTATTCATGTCGTTTTCAATTTCAGATATCATGGGTTCGGCATAGAGACATTCACTTGCTCACAGTGGGGCGTGACACGTATACTAGCGATCAGCGATTCCAGGTCTGTCCACAAACCGCATACGGACGAGTGGACACTACAAATTAGATATCCCCAAGTGAGTTTATACAAAATGCTTTGAAAACTAAAAAGTCACTTACAAACACTTCAAGGAGTTTTTGTTTTAAAAAAATGTCCGAGTAGAGTGAAATCTTGCACGATACTTCTTCGTCACCTGCTTCTTTTAAAATTTAATCAAACAAAATTAGTAGCTCTCAACTACAATTACAGTAAAGGATTAATATTAAGGCTGCGAATGAGCCCATTACAACTAAATTGTAATTGGGTCCATAATGGTTGCAGCTGAAAGTAATTCTTAAAATGACCCGCTTTCTATCTTTGCAAATTTGTAAGACAAGACAAATTTTCGAGCAAGACTTTAACTCACTGTCACCATTAGACGACCCTTAACCCCAATTAATTAATGGGTTGTAAGAACCTTACACACCGATTTTCTAGTCTTTGTTCTTGAAGCAAAGGTCTGTTGGATACAAAACTAATCGATCGGGGATAAATCGAAAGAGATTCAGTAAAAGTTTAAGACGAAAAAAACTGATTAAATTGAACAAGACGTTAGTTTTCGCTTAAAAAAGATAGGTAGTTGGGTTTGACCTGTGATCTAATAAAATATGACCACAAGGAATTTGTAACGTTTTTGATTACTTTCTTTTTCTAGCATCGAGATTCCGGCGTGTACGAGTGTCAAATTTCGACGAGCCCACCTATCGGACACTTTGTCCATTTAATTGTTGTCGGTAAGTTGATTAAAAAAAAATTTTTTTTCTTTGATCAATTAAAAAAAAGAGCAGGGTAACTTAAAACGGATGAAAGTTTTTACCTTAATTTCAATCAAGGCCTCCTGGGTTGAAAAGTAGATTGAATTCACGTTAACGAGACACTTCCAGGAAGACACCTTTCAATTCATTATTTTTTATCCAATTCTGACGCAAGCAAGGAAGGGAAAGTGAAAGTGAATGTAGCCCAAACTTAAGAACCCCCGCTTACTTTTCTTCTGGAAGAGAAGGAAATCCAATCAAGCCGGATTTTAATGCCTCCCTTAACACTTACAGTTTCTTAGCCTCATTTTGTTATTAATTGGGAAGTTTGATGGCCTATTTGGGTCTTGTCATCTTAAACTCAATCTTTTCCTTTAACTCGAAAAGAAGAGTGACATTTATGACCCATGACAGTAATCAATTTCATTAAGTCGGACCCACACTTATCATTTCCCTGATTTGTCGAAACTCGTTAGAACTTGACAACCTACTGAAAGCCACCAATCGACTAAGAATTGGCAGGCGGGTAGAGTAATTTCAGAGAAAAATGATCCGAGTAGACTAGAATTTATCATAAAGTAAAGAATTTTAGTTTTCCTTTCAAAAAAAAAAACCCAAGTTTTTTGCTTTTGAATTCTGAAAGATCATTTACTGAGCTTCCTTGAAGGCTCGTCTAGTTTTCGTTGAGTAACTCAAGTCAAGATCAATGAAAAAAAAACAATTGCTTTTTTTTTCAAAAAAACACACGAAATGCTTCAATCGTCTTTGATCTTCAATCTTCTTCGACTTCTTTACTATACCCTATAGTTTAGTCAAGGAAGCCATTATTGATCAATGTTCAACCCAATTTGAGACAATTGAAATGGACACTGAAATTGGAATCGAACGAGTTTGGAACTTTATGTCTCTAATATGCACTTAGGTAGAAGGAAAGTCGTTTATGTGCCTAGACTAGTGATATCAGTTGGCGAGAGAAAGCAATTCCAAAGACTTCGTAACGACTTATAAATCAACTTCTATAATTCATTTATTCATGAATTTCTCAAGGTTATAGAGGCTTGATTTACGTGGTGACAATGCAGAAATAGGCGGCGGGTATTGAGTACTAGAGACCTGGAAGAGATTTATATTCTGCACTTTCTCCTTGCATTTTATTCTAAAGAATAAAAGAAGATAAGGGAACGGAAATCTAGTCAACCTGCATTTTGGTGACAGGCGGAAAACCGGAGAATTTCCCCAGGTTTCCGCTCTTTATCCTCTTCAAATATTATATTTTTAGTGTATTGACATAGTGGATCCAGCGACGTGGTGACCCTTCGGTTCTTCTCGAACATTACGATTGACTTTCTTTTTTGAAAAAAAAAACAAGGGAAACGTCTCAAATTTTTGGTATACTAGACAATTATGAACCTGATTTAGAAAATTTTAGAAAACCTACTAACAGCGCGAAGTAAGAAATTATTTATGATGATAATGAATATTTTTTTCAAATCAAAAAACTTTTAAGCGTTCTTGTTTTTAAAATTCTTGCAAAAAATTCTTTGGCAGAGCTCGACGATGATACATTACGTTTCAGCACTTAGATGCAAATTTAAAAAAAAAAGATGCTACAATATTCTTCGCATGTCGCCTACCAAGTAGTTAGATTGTCAGACAAGTGGTTGCGGTTTCGTACTGAATTTTTCATGTCATGTCAACCAACACCGTATTGTTATTGTTTCCAGAACACTTCGTTTATAAAAGTGAAAAACTCGTCGGTGGTTTATACTTGGATTTTTTAAATTCATCTTTTTTTTACGCTTGTTAGTTTGGCTTCTGTCTTTTTTAGACTAGAAAAAATAGTTTATGAACAAAAATAACATAAAACGTATGTTTGCCTTAAGAGGATCAATACGTAGCAAGAGTCACGACTTTTGACACATATGGTTCCTAGCAGTTGAGGATGTAAAGTATTCTAATTTTGAAAAAGTTCTAGATGCTTTCGACTACTTTCCATGTCAACAGCTTTCACTGGTTTTACCCTGTGTCTAACTGATACGGAACAATTTTAAAATTCCAAAACGGACACAAGGGAGAGACAACTTTCACAAAACCTAGTATTTTTTTAATATCCGTCAAAAAGCTTCTCGTTTGGAAGACTTGGTCACAAATTCAAAACTGGAAGGATTACCGTTGACCTGGAAAATATCTTTTCCACGTTTGTCATTTACAGAAAAGGAAAGGATTTTAAAGGTCTGGGTGAAAGCTCAAAATTTTGAAACTTTAGACGAGAGTAATACTAGAGAGATTAAGCGAACCACATCACTCGAAAAGACCAAGGGACTCAACGAAGCAAAACACTTCAAAAAGCCACAAAGGGCATAAAGAAAATTTTAAAATCAAATTTATAGTTTAC
>JABASK010000651.1:0-12777 GCA_019776465.1 Rambutanura hunanensis | reverse complement strand
GTTCCTTCGTTCTGGAATCTCTAAAATTCTGGAAAAGACGTGTAATATTAAATTAACGCATGCAAAAATTCTTGACACGCTCGCCTTTCGTTAGCAACGTGTCGACTGAATGAAGAAAAGACGTGTGTTTCAAAATTTGAATTGTTTTACTCTAAACCCCTCCTAACTTCAGCCACAATTTACAATTATTCCGACAAACGACGTTGGATTGTCGTTGTGCATTCCAGCCCATTTTAACGGTTTACGAGAAACAATAGAATAGAAAGCATTAAATCTAGTACAAACTAGAAGCAACTTACAATTTGGCATGTTTGCCGGTAGACCCGTGACCTTGAAACTATCTAGCACAGCGCCACGTGACTCATGCAATTCGTTTGTTGAATAAGTATTTACTACCTATCAAATTTTCAATAGAGCGCGTAACAATTGACGAGTGTCCTTGTAAAATATGAAAGTTTGATGTCACGGCAAAAATAATACCCGAAATTCTTTGCGCATATATTTAAATACATAACTTTTGGTCGAAACTTGAAAGTTTCAGCAAATTGTCATGAGGGGTCAATGACCTTAGCCCAAACACATTCAACCCCCTAATCCTCTGCAATTTCATGTAAAATTGTAAAATGTCCCTGGGAATTTCGCATAAAACGGAGTACTATTGCGGGTCTTGCGTCGTTATACTTTCCATAAGCGTCCCTACGTTAGTAAAATACAGTAAAACAAGCTTCTTTTCTGGAGGAGGTAAGGATTCCTAGATAACCAATGTCTCTCAAAATATTGACGTTAAGTTGAAGTTCCTTTTTTTTTTAGAATTGACCTACATGAAAATCTCTAAGCGAATCTAACCCCTTATCCATCCTTCAATCTTAAGTATGAATGGGAAACTCCGGGCATTTTTTTTTGGCGCAGATCCTACAAGCTACTTCTGTTTTTCTATCATGTATTTTCACACTACACAAAGTTACACAATATCACAAGTGTGTAAATGTTTTTAATTCGGGACACACACGCTGACACAGATTGTTCCCTGTACCTTGTCACGGTAAAGGTTTCGGATTAACTCAAACTTAAACCCTGACAGACTTAACCTCTCGTAGATTGTACGTCTTAACTAGTGAAATTATAGAAAAAGTTGTTCTTACGTCTAGCACAGCCCCACGTCAACTTGACCTCGGTACCTTAGAAAACAGGATTTGTTCTTTCCTGGATTTTGGTCGAACCCAAGACTCAATGAAGTGTCGTCCTGTCAATTGTAAACTTGAAATTTAGAATAGATAAGAATAAGGGGAAAAAAATGTGGACTTTTTTTATTTTAGAAAACTTACCTTCCTGTCTTTCCAAATGTGCAAAGTGCCTGACAGTCACTCGACTGCCTATTACTAAAACTGCNTGTCAATTGTAAACTTGAAATTTAGAATAGATAAGAATAAGGGAAAAAAATGTGGACTTTTTTTATTTTAGAAAACTTACCTTCCTGTCTTTCCAAATGTGCAAAGTGCCTGACAGTCACTCGACTGCCTATTACTAAAACTGCCACTCACTCCTGAATTGTTTCATTTGCGATTCGTCCTCTCCTGGAGGGTTAGGGAAGTACAATAAAGCTATAAATATCAAATTATACTTGATCGTTACTCGGAAAATAGTCCTTGTATATTCTATTCTTCCAAGTTAGTTACTGTCACATTGGAAATACTCCCCACCCATTCTAGAAACCCCCAGGGAAACAAAGGGGAAGGGAAAACAATTGACCCTAATTACAACCGCTTTCTAGTCGCTTCTTCCGTAGTCACATGAAAGTTTTCAGCCATAAAAGAAACCTGGAAGTTGACATTAGAATTAAAGAGATTAAATTGGTATTTAGTAAGAAAGGGAATTGCGTCGCAGCAGGGTTACGAAGGTCCTCGACCTGGGGGTCGGTTACTAGTTGACATTCAAATATTTGACATTGCTAGATAATTACACCTGTTAATTTGAACTAAAAATACGAATTAACACAAACTTTTACAAAAAAGTAATTCAATAAAAGTCTTCATCAAGTTAAACAAGACTATTATTTAATTACAAAATATAGAAAATACATTCTTTCCCAGAAACTATAAAATAATTTTTTTTTCAACTTAACTAAATATTCTACCGCATAAAACCGGCATGGTGACAATGTCGTTTTAGAATTGGTAGTAATTCCCCAGGGTATCGGTATACCCTGGTATAAAATACTCTGCAACTTTTAATGTTTCCAGGGTTGGTTTAAATAAGGTTAAATAAGTTCTTGGCCAAGTCTCGTCACAAGTTCATAGTTACTACCAATCAAATCATTATCAAATACTTCATCACATCTTCTAAATTACCATCTTTAACCTACTAGACTACATATCTTTCACTCACTACCTAGTACCCAACGCAATGAAATAATTTTCACACTATGAAACTTACATCATGAGTGCTATGACCAATAATCTACATCTGCGCTTATGCTCATTTGAGTCTGCTAAATGTACCCCAAAACTTTAAGTATTTAAATGAAAATTTAAGCCTTAAGTGCTGACAGTTAGTGATGTAGGTTGTTCCTGGAATCGTAGAAGGACAAGCGACGGAAGACAATGTAGAAAGGAAGCAATTACAATTCTTAGTAATTGAGCCAATACTATTAAACTATGTTGTTAAAACCTTTCACTTCACCATTATTACAGTGAAAAATAAAAGTATGTCCGCCTTTCATGACCTTATTGGCCCTTCATTGTTTTCCGGTTTACATAAAATATCAACTACTAAATGATCTACACGTGGTCCAAATGACTTAATTTTAAATATACTCACAATTTCCGTCTTCCAATTCATTTCAACATCTATCAGTAACAAAATATTGTTAACTTTAGCTTGGATTTGAGTGGACCAAGTGTTGTGATATTGTTGAGCCCAAGAATGACTCCCCATGTCACCTTGTCCCACGTCACCTTTACTACTTTTGATATCACAAGTTTCCATGAATATGAAGTATCCCACCATGATGTCTATTTAAGGCTTTGCAACCTGCTTCCAAGCTGTCATCACACGATGGAATATAACCGAGATTGACATGGTCAGCAATTCCTTCTGGTGTCACCTACAAAAAATGCACAAAATTCAAACCGTTCATCAAAATTCATTTCAGTTAATATTCATCTCATCCACCGTGAATTTGACAAATTGAAACTTCAAAGCTTTACCCTTCTATTGTCCCCAGCAATGATAACACATCGTTCTTGACATTTGAGTCTAACCACATTCCTTGCCAAAGCGTCTAACGCATCAGGATTCCAGTCAATAGCAAAAACTTTCTTGGCCTAATAAGAAATTGTACAACATTAAAATTTCAATCATTCAAAATTTTCTCCTTGACTTCAAATCAGTCGGAAACCACTCGTCTTATTTAGTTAAAAAAAAAAGTAACTTCTTAATTACAATCTCGTCACATTCCCAAGCGCCTTGTATTGACAGACGTGTTCAACCTTTAGCACAGTCGGTGGGCCAACGCTAAAATTGAAAGAAATCTTTAGGCAGGAGAAGTAAAATGAATTAAACTGTCAAAATTTTGACATTTTACGAATCAACGAATCGGCACTAAAATCTCTGAAACCCAGCAATTGAAACTAAATTACGCGTCAAAGGCAGGACGTGCCGTAAAAAAAGTAGTCTACAAAATTCACCCCTCCATTTTCAAGAAAACTAACCTAATTTTTTAATCTAGTTTTTTTTTCTCTAAAACAGTTCTAGATTCTCATCAGGTCAAATACGATCTACAGTCTCCTTTTCCCTTGTTCATTAGAGTCTTGCCGATGAAAAATGAGGGAACCGCCCAGGCATCAAAATGAACCTGGTCAAATTCTAAAAAAGAGAAAGGCAGGTCACACGTACACAAATGTGAAAAGAGTGAAAGGATACTACAAACGACCACTGTAATAAAAAACAACATAGAAATCAGGACGGTCGTAATATTTTCTGGAGCATCCACACGTCACTACCTCCAAAAGCTATTATCGCCAAAGGTCATTGACCTCTTGAATTCCCCTTATACTCAACATAGAAGGTAAAACACTTTTGGAGGTAATACGTCTCAGATATCGAACATATTTGGCAAACCCTTTGACACGACCCACACGGACGTTATTCCTTCAATTGCATTTTTTCTCCAGCATTCATATGGATTAAAGATGGAAAAGTGTGCGCGTGCAAGGAATTCCAAATTGAAACTTTTTTCTTTTTTTCACAGATTCGTTATAGTGCACAAAAAAAACTCCTTTCCTTGACCTTGGCACGGTGGGTGAAGGTTGAACTTATTATTGCCCTACATTTCTAAGAGAGGAGAACAATGTACCTTCGTCGTATCCAGTAACAAAGAAATTCCTTTTTTCTACAAAAAAAAATTACACACTTTAGTAGCAAAATTAATAAAACTCTACTCCTACTGAATTTAATAACCTGCTCGTTCCCCCTCCTCCTCTACGAAAAAAAATTGAGCCCGGAAATAAATTAAATTTTCAAAAAAAGTGAGAGTCCTTTTTTGTTTCAAATTCAAAAAAAAAAAAAAAAAATAGCTGGCGCCATTTGATGCCATTTTCGTCTCACAATTTCAAAGTCAGAGTACTCTTCAAAAAAAGCCAAAGCGAAACAGAGTTACTAAAGAAAAACGTTAAAGGGCCTTTTAGCATTTCGTCGTATCGGAACTCACCACATTTAAAATTCTATTAAAGTATTTTTTTCTCCTACTTCTTCAAGTTATACGACGATGGTTCAACATTTAGATTTTAGAGAAATAGAAGAGAAAATGCCACGAGTTGAGTTTTTTCAAAGAAAAAAAAAGTAAGAAAGCTCTTTTCCCTCAGTCTCTCTTGGGTATGACGCCGAGTAACCACTTGACAAAAAAAAAGTTCTTTTTCCCCATCGCAAAATCGTTTTTTTCCCAAATAAAAGCCCCAAGTGAATTGAGTTTAAAAAGTTTTAAACCATGAAGAAAGTTCTCTCTGACGGGATATTACACGCACATGCCAGAGTGAAGGAATTTGAGGTTTACATTGACAACTTTACAAAAATTGTATAGAACGCGCTTAAATCTTATCACGTCTCGTATTTTGATCTCTTAAGAAAAATCTTAAAAAGAATTTCAAATCTTCAAAACTTTCTAAACTAATAAAAAAAAAAATAAGCAAGGTCAAACCCGCATAGTATACCTTCGCTTTTAGTAGATACGGTAAGGAAAAGTATCCAATCCCAGCAAACATGTCGACAACCACTTGGTTTCGGCAGTCAAACTTAGCAATCCGTAACTTTTCGGTAGTATTTCCCGGAGAATACATGCATTTCAGAAGATCCCAACCGTATCTATGAACAAAAAACTTTACTTACTTACTTATTAGTTAATTTAATTTATTTATAGACATTTTTATATAAAAAAAAAGTTCAACAGTAGCTTTTTCACCTGATTCCATTTTCCGTTTTAGAGACCATCGTAGAGCCATTCCCTTCTAATAGAATCTCAATATTTGGTCGTCTATATTCCGGTCTCACAGGACCTTTGACCCGAGCCAGGCGTGAGACTTTCAAATGCTGCCCTATAGCCTTCCAAAGCGTCTGACCTGCAAGACACAATGAAAGAAAAGTTTTGCAGTAAATTTCAAAAGAAAATTACTACATATTACGACAGACTCTTTAATTGAAAACTTGTTTAGTTTTAACTGTAAAATTATACTTTATTCTTTCCATTGGGAACGATTAAAGGAATCACAAGACGAGGTATTGAACCTCCGACCGAGCTACCTAGAAAACCATAGCATTATCCAATTGCTAGTAGCAATTAAGTTTGCGCCTTTGGCACAAAAGGTAGATGCTAAGGTAAATTTGAGTCACGTTAACTCCGTCGAAACTTCAACTTTCATTTTGAAAGAAAGAAGACCCAAAAGTGCTTTGGGAAACGGAAGAACATGTCGTCGCATGAATAGTAATTTTGTTCTTCTAGAACCTTAGCGCTCAACTTTCTATGTCGCTTCGCTCTCCCGGGAAAGGAGCAGAGATTAAGGGTGAGCGTTTGGTCTTACTTAAATAGGCCAAATTCTAAAAGTTTAGTCTAAAGTTCTTACCACATTGTTTCCAGTTTTCTTGGGCAAATGCTTGAGAAGGAAAAAGTATCAAATCGTCATAAGTATGCCATCCCCGAGGTAGGTCACTTTCTAAGGAGTCGTTCCAAAGTCGTTCTGATGCCATGACTTCCATGATGACATGGTGTAGCTTCAATGTTCCCTTTGGAATCATCCTGCTGAAACCTATCGATTATACATCATTAATTTCTTATAAAAAAATCTTTGGTATTTTGTAGTCTGGTGTTTCTTTAAAAGTAGAGAGCTGAAAACCAAGAAAGAGGTCGTGTTTATTTAGGTAAAGCTGAAGGTAATTAATTAAGTTTCCCTGTCCGCTCCTCTGTCGAGTGGAAATTGAGATTATATGTTTTAATTAATGGGCCTTCTTAAAAGGGTTCTCCCACTGTGAGACCCAATCCATTTCATAAATTATTCTTGACAGGAAGCCATGGTCGTAATTCTGGACAAGAACGGTGCCTGAGTATGATAGTGTACTGGAACTTTCTCTTTCTTGTTCCCATGTTCCCTAGATTCACTAGATCCAACTGTGCTGACTAATACTATGGACTGAAAGAGAATGCTGAGAAGACGTAAGTTCAAACTCTCCCGCCCCACGTCCTTACTCTGCCAATATGTGTCTTCATTAAGGAGAGGAATGGAAATGGGTGGGTCCTTCTAGAAAGCGCAAGGATTAAAAGTAAAGAACTTGTAAAAAGAACAAAAAGCCAAAAGATCACTTGATGTGGACACAACAGCCCAAATCTACAATCAATTACAAGTTGATTGTAAGGTAGTAACATCAGTAATTAAGGATAATCACAAAACGCAAGGTCTCCAGTAAATCCTAACTTACTTCGCCCCCATGAAATGTGACGGGTCCAAGTCGATTGAATTCGAAACTACAAGAGAACTAGTAAACCTCTTGGAATGCAGTTAACATTGCCAGCGGCACATCAATAGCAATTGCCTTACCGAACATTTGTTGATTGCTCAACATTACATAGAACTAGATACTAGAAACTACAGTGATATTGAATATCTCCTTACCCTTACCTTGCATAAATTCCACTTACTCTAACTGTGCAAAAATAATTTTACGTGTCTTACTATCGATTGTTGGTTCACTAAAACAGAATGTCACCGAGGTTATTCTTCCGTAACCGTAGTCAGTAGTAAAGTGTCCACCCGTCACCCGTGTCCAGTTCTTCGCGTAATACCCGGTGGCCTGTACACCTCACCGCACCGTGTCACCGTCGGGTCGTCACCTGCTTCCTGCTCTCTGATGTTTGTGTTTATGTTGCTTTACTTTATGCGGGAGCTTGAGTTCGCGGGGTTGTACTTTTTAAATTTTCAGCACCTACGTTTATGCAATACAATGTTTACGACAATAAAAAACCGCAAAGCCCAATGTCGTTTTCTGTTCAAATTTGCAAAAATTATGTTCAAATTTTTACATTCCAGGAGATACTTTAACTTAAACTATTTGACAACAAAAAGTTCTCGTAAAATACAAACTTACACAAAAGTTTGTAGGTTAATAAATCTCGCCAGTATAGTTTACATTTTAATGATTTTTATAATTTGCCTACAACCCTTTAACTTTTTTTCCTTTACTCCACGTTAAATTCAAACTTCAAGTTAACTAACTTTAGATACAAAGGCAAGTAAAAGTTACGGGTTATTTACTTTTTTTTTTCTACAATTCTCCTGTTACTTTCGTGGTCCATTAAATTTTGTAGTGCTCCATTAAGTTCTAGAGTTTTATATTCCAGTCTTTTCAGTTCCTCCATGCCTTATTCAAACTTTACAAGAAAGCATTAAAACGTTTTGAAATCATCACTTGAAACTTTACTCGAAAATTAAAAAAGTATCGTTTTTTCGCGAGGGTTAAAAAATGGCGTACACAAGTTGAGTACTCCGAGGCGGAATTTTCAAAAAGTCAATCTCGCGTTCCGCTTTCTCTCCGCCGCGGATCCAGTAAATTTATTCTACTTCTCGGTGTGGTGACCACAGGTCAAGAATCAGACTGAACGATGACCAATCTCATCGTCATCAGCCTTTTAGACTTTTTATGATACGTTTCCGTTTTGTACTAGGAGAAAAAAGTTGATTTGTTCGAAAAAATAAAAATAAAAAAAATTTAAAGAACTACAATTTTCTATCTCTTTCCACTTGGTTTCCTTCCGGCGGGCCTTTTTTTTTTTAAAACTTTAGAATGAACCTTTACCAAATCTAAGTCAGCAAACAAATTTTGAAACGGAAAAGAGGAAAATTTGAAATTGGAAAAGCGTTTGAGCTTTGTAAGTTTTAAAATGAGAGTCTTTTTCCTTCCAATCTAGAATAGTATATTGACACAAGGAAACGGGATAAAGTTGAAGAAATTCGACATCGATTCCTAGAAATAGAACGTATAAGAGCCCAATAGGGCGACAGTAATTGGGCCGACATAAGGAGGCCGACAGCCTTTGAAGTTTTAATCGTTACAAATTCTACCGCCACCGACTATAAGTGTTGTTGACCCATATGAGTTTGTCTTTGAAATGTGAACCAATTAGTAAATCATTCTTAAATGAAAACAATGACAAGCAAATAGGAATGATTACGTTTGAGTTCATTTTAAATTTAAAGGTTGCTAACTCAAGGTGTCAAAAACTACTTCATCCAGGAACAGTTCAATAGGAAATTAGGTCAACACAACTTGTCAACAACCATTAGTTACTTATTACGCAACAAAACTATTTCTTGTTAAAGTTGACCTTTTGCTTAACTCTTCGTTCGGTTAATGCCCGGGGTTTATCCTTTTCCCACGAATTAGCCACTCCTGGTTGAATCTTTGTCCACTTCCTCAAGTTAGCATGAACATTGAACAAACTTTTTGAAGTGTAGCAGGTGAATTTTTGAAAAAAAGAAGAAGACTTTACAAGATATGGAAATTCGGATCATTAGAAAACGGTACGGTTGTCTTCCTGAATTTGTCTGAGCTCGAATGGCCTTCTTATTGGTTCTTCTCGTCATAACCTGAAACTCTTTTGAAATTCTTCTTATCCTTTCTTCGTCAAGAAATCAGCCGACAACGCTTAACGGGTTCTCTAAGTGACCGATATATTTAGCATTCAAGTGGGAAAAAGACAACTGACTTAATTGTTGCCAATCATTCAGAACCATCTTCGACATTAGTCCAGATCAGTCCACGGTACAACGTTTTAGTGGACGTAAGGTGGTGTTCAACAATTTTGTTCCCAATGTTAACTTGGTCAACTTAAAAAAATATTGTAACAAGTTTTTTGTTTTTGTTTGTGTTTTTGTTGTTTTTTTTTGTACAAAAGTTGAAAATGGAGACCAAAGTGATTTGTTTGGTGGTAATTCTTTTTTTCCTTAAATGTGCAATGGGTGACACGAAAAAGTCAGTGGTGTTCTTCTGTCGCTCCGGTAGAGAAAAGCGACAGTTCGTTTTCAATGTCGCCTAGCTACTCGTTCCAATATCATACAAATGTTCATGGAGAAAGTGGTAAATTTTTTAAAGAATTGCTAAAATATACTTTGCAAAAAATTCTAAAAGACTCGTAAAACTGATGCTTTTGATTTTTTTTTAAACATTTTTCAAAAACTTTTTATTCATTTTGAAAAGAGAGAGAGAGAATTTGAAAGTAACAGAAACTGTTTTTGAACTTTTAAATAAATTGTCAATTAGGTTTATACTCTAGCTCGCAATTTTGAATTGTATGCTAAAAAAATTTTTTGTTCATCTTGTCCGAGTCAACTTTTCACATAAATTTTCCAAGTCCCGAATGCCATTTTTCTTTATGAATTATTACCATTCTTTTTCTTCTTGTATAAAAGCTCGAATTACTTCCGTAAAGGTTCGTAAAACGGCTTGTCTTTAGCAAGGGTCCATTACAAGGTCCATTAAATTTTAGGCTAAGGCTGGTTTGGTCAAAGACTGGAATTAACTCTGACTTTCTTTTTTTTTTTCAAAATCCGTCCATTTTCCCCTTATTCCGTTATCATGATGAGAAATCTTTGGAAAATTTTTCTATAGAACTAAAATAATGTGAAAAGTCGTAGAGGCTCTTTGCTATTCAAAGCCTAGCCTTCGTTTCATATCCATGACCTTAAGAAAAGTTTAAGACATTCATCTTGATTCGGGTTGAATCGATTTCTCGACTTGCCCCTGTCCAGTTCTAAGTTTTTCCCTTTTATGACACAAAGCCTTTTTTTTCTAGAACAAAGAACCATTTTATCAAAAGAGAAAGAATAACTTTTACCCGCCATTGCCAATTTTCAAGTCTTAACATCCAACTAATTCTTTTGTAAAAGAAGTAACTCAAGTGAAAGGATTATTTTAAGTTTCATTATTTTTTTTTGTATAAACTTTAAATTTTCAAATTTTTTTATTCGGAAATTTTAGAACCGGGTTACCAAGGTTTTGCAGAAAGAGATGCTTCTCAGCCAATGGACTCCTACTACGCCCCACCTCTTATCACCTAGTTACGCTCCACCCCCACCACCCAGCTATGCCCCACCCCCTGCGGATACATACGGCCCGCCTTCACCGCTACCGACTTATGGACCGCCACCAAGTTATGGACCGCCACCTAGTTATGGCCCACCACCAAGCTACGGTCCACCACCCAGCTATGGTCCACCACCAAGCTATGGCCCACCCCCGAGCTATGATCCTTTACCTAGTTACGGTTACAGTGACCACTCCTATGAGCCACCCTCAATGGATTCGTATGGACCTCCAGTAAATTTCGTATGGACCACCTCAAGCCTCTTATGGACCGCCACAAGCTTCTTATGGACCGCCCCAACCTTCTTACGGATACGGCGGCTATGGTGGTGGTGGTGGTGGGGGTGGCGGTGGTGGTGGTGGGCATGGAGGCGGAGGTCACGACACTCTCCCACCCGAACCCACCGCTCCCGCCGTGAAGGGATCAATCGACTACGTTTTGATTCCTCTCATTCTAATTGGGATCGCCGGACCTATTTTTGTCGTTCTCTATGTTGTGCTTGGGGCATTCGAATCAAGACTCGNGCTATGGTGGTGGTGGAGGTGGTGGGCATGGAGGCGGTGGGCATGGAGGCGGAGGTCACGACACTCTCCCGCCCGAACCCACCGCTCCCGCCGTGAAGGGATCAATCGACTACGTTTTGATTCCTCTCATTCTAATTGGGATCGCCGGACCTATTTTTGTCGTTCTCTATGTTGTGCTTGGGGCATTTGAATCAAGACTCGCTCCAGTTCTGGTTAGATCCAATTCATGGTCGTCAGTTATTTCCGATTCTCTGGAAAACCTCAAAGTACGCATAATTTTTAGAAAAATGCACACAAAAAAAAATTCAAATTATTTAAAATTTTCGTCCTTGAATCCTTCTTGGTTAGCCTGCTGCTGATTCTCTCCTGTCGTCCGTTTCTCGGGCTCTAGATAACCAGGAATGCTTGGAACATGCACTTTGCCACATTGGGAATTTCTGTTCATGACCTTGGACTCTCAGATGGTGGATTCTTACAAAGGTTAGCACTCAACAAATGTCATGAGGATAACTCCAACAAAGTTTAAATTGAGTTAGACGAGAAGCTTTTCCTTCCGTTAAACAAATCGGAGACAAAAGGTCACAAAAGCATTCGTCTCTCTTTTTTTCACGTTTATTCTCAAATTTAGATCTGGTCGACCTTCAGTTGACCCAAGAAGTCAAAGGTAATTTGCCTCACAATTTTAGCGTCCTTAGAACAGGTCGACTATGGCTAGGTTACATCTAAGACGCTAGACGCTAGTGACCTTTTGAAAATATTAATAGCTAGATTTGCAAAAATCCCCCTATTAGTAGCCCATGTGCAAGGTGACTAACCTAGAAGGGACAAATATTTAGGTTAATCATTAGTCATGAACCACAACTAACCCTGTTTTACTTTACAGGTCTGTTGATGTCATTCCGTTGTCAGGGGTAACCAGTAGACGGTCAAAGGCATTTCGAAAGTATCGAAAATCTATTGACGTCTTGTCAGAATCAATTTCCAATCCAAAAACTTGTTCAACTTTCAAATGTCCCTAATTTAAACAAAGTAACGCTTTGCTTTCCAAAGTTCATTTTAGTCCACGCTTGCAAAATTCTTCAGAATCAAGACCAAGAAGACAAATAAATTGGCGTGAATGTCATCAATTTGCACTACAATTACGAATTGCATAGTCCTAGTACAAAAAACAAAACAAAGTTACCACGAATCACTACTCCTTTTTGACAATTTAGTCACTCGAATCCGGAATGAAGAAGTTCCTCGCTGCCTCCTCCTCCTCCTCCTCCTTTCCTCCTTGCCAAATTGTTCTCTTGACCTCCAACTGTGCAAAATTTGCAAATACAGGAATTTCGCCAAAATTCAAAAGAGAAACTGTTGAGTAATCAAACTGCCTCATCTCCCTACGAATCTTAATCAAGAAACTACCAAAATGAAATGACGCCTACAAAGGAAAGTTTTGACTAACGCATCTATCATCCAAATATGGTAATTTAAGAGAAAATTATAATACTGTTTTAATTAATTCTAATTAATTACCAACTAAGTAGAGAAAATACATAAATTATTTACACATTTAAAACTAATTCAAAACTAGGTGAGACATTTTAAGGTTCAAGTTTGTACCACCGTGGCGGTTAGGTGTGATTC
>JABASK010000650.1:0-12784 GCA_019776465.1 Rambutanura hunanensis | reverse complement strand
CCAATTACCTCAACAAGGTCGGCCATGGCCTCTGATCTCTGCACACGGATGCTCCAGCCACTTCGTACGTTCCGGCAAGTACACCAGATTTGCCGACTGGCGTTTTATCCACAAGGCCCGACTTGGACTAACGCAACTCAATTACCCCCGTCCTTGGTCTGGAGAAGACAAGTCCTGCCGGAGATGCGCAGAACCACGTGAATCTCTGATGCACGTGATAAACATCTGCCCCCAACACCTACGCCTAGTCACTCGTCGTCACAACGACATCGTGAACCGTTTGAAGATCGCCGCCACCCACCCTAAATCTGGATGGAGGCGATTATACGAGGACCAGGCTATTCCAGGGACAGCTCTTCGACCAGACCTTGTGATCACCAGAGGGAACACGGCTGCCATAATTCACGTCATCATCCCTTTCGAGTACGGACCAGAGGCTTTTAAGGAAGCTGCTAGGAGGAAGGAGACCAAGTATGAGCCTGCCCGTCAGGGCCTACTTGCCCAATTCAGGGAAGTTCTAGTTTTACCTTTTATTATTGGTTCTCTTGGTTCTTGGGAACCTAAAAATGAAATTTTACTAAAAAAAATTTGCTCCTCCTCCTATAGATCTACCTTCCGGAAACTGGCGATCTCCAACGTCATCAAATGGTCACGTGACATCTACCACCGTCACATCACGGGAAACGGAGGCTTGGCTGGTTTCGACGACTTCTCGATACGGGCCGAGAGTCTAGACGAAGCTAACGCCCTCAGAGTAGTGGATTCCAGAGATGACGCCAGGAGGCTCCTGCAACGCCCCCCTCCCCCTCCATCCCAAGAAGAGGCACCGGCAATCCCCCCAACCCCCCTGAGGAACGAACGACGATCAAGGCTGGGCTCAATCTTCTCATCACGAAACAGCTTGAACATCTGAGCCCTCCACTCTCTGTAAGCGTATCAACGCACCCCCATAGTTTTAACCTAATTTTTAACCTAGAGTTAGTTAAACATTTTGTCCCCTTTCTGTGAGCATACCACGCGTCCCCATAGTTTTTAACCTAATTTTAACCTAATCATAACCTGGTAGTAAATACAAATTTTGAAATCATTTTGACCTACCAAATGTGAGCCTACCAAAAACAAAAAAAGTGTTTTTTTTATCTTTTTTTTCTTTTTCTTCCTCTTCTTCAAATTAGTTAAAAACAAGCTTTCCAAATTTTAAACTTTTTCTCAAAATCAGCTATAACTCTGTCCAAATTTTTCCAAAATTTCAAAAACTTAGATTGGTTTTTTTCATAATTAGGCCTACAAATTTTTTTTCCATTTCCATTTTTGCACCCTCACTCAAAATAGTAGTGTTTTCCTTTACGGTTGTTTACGTCTCATACGAGTTCCTCAACGCTTTCTCCTGGTTTGGGAATTTTATCGGCCTAATAACAGAGCCGTGTGTACGTGCAACTCTAGCGTCCTTGGACCTGTTTGTCATCCATATTTTACCTGTCTTGCGCCTAAGACGTCACTACCCCGACCAATATTCAGTTTTTCTTAAGATCCTTTGCTGGACAGAATTATACTTCTACTCGTCGCTACTGGTGCGTCTTGTTTATTACTACCGTCAGTACTTTGGCCCGCTATTTGACCGTTCTTTGTGCGCAGTTGCCAAATCCCGAGGGTTGCCTTGTGTACCTAAACCTACAAAGGCAACAGGACAACGCATTTTAATTAAAAATGCCGTTCTTTGGCACGCTATGGGGAACTCCTCTTACTCCAATACCTCAACCTCAATATGATGGTTCCGAAGGTGGTAATCGTCCCGTACCCAATCTATTTTCGACCCCTGTACCAAGTGCGCTTCCAGCTTCAGCGCCACATTCACCAAGACCGTCAAGAACCACAAAGGTAACAATGGTTACCAAATCCCCAAATATAAAATTTTTTAAATACTTCCGGAAATTCGACGGAACCAGTGACCCAGCTGAGTTCTTAGCTCGTTACAAATTCGATTTAACGGGATCTGGTTTCGAGATTGCGGAAGCCCTAATCAATTTTGACCGAGTCCTGACCGGCGTTGCTGAGTCATGGTTTGCGTCAATTTGGCCTTTGATTCGACTTGAAATCCAAGACCCTAACAACGATATTACTGAAACTTGGACTCGATTCGAACAGAACTTTTTACTACACTTTTCGTTAAAAGGCCGTAAAGACGAATATAGAGCCAAAATTAAGGCTCTTCGATTCCAACTTGGGGAAGATGTCAATGTTTATGTTTCGAAAAAATTGGCACTCCTCATAAATGTGTCGGTTTTCATGTCCGACCAAAAGAACGTCGACCATCTGATCCGAGGCCTACCAGAAGATTTAGAAAATCGTTCTCGCTTCAGAATATCCATACCCCTTCCGACTCCTCCGAAATTGCGTCGGATTAACAAAATTCATAACCGACCAGGGTCGGTCGATTTTCAATTGGAGGTTCTGATTTGTCGTTTTCGTTGTGTCCTCCAAGAATTAATAAATGCGATTGTGCTTGGCATGGATTTCCTCCAAGCGAACAAAATTCTTGTTGACCCTTTAAATGAAAGAGTTATACGAGGTGAGTTCACTTGTTCTGGTTTATCGCAAGAATACATTTGTATTGCTAAATTGAATGCTCCACAATTACTAAACACATTGCAAGCCACTAGTGACCAGACAACGTCTGAGTCAACTGAATTGAAAAACAAGACCATTTTAGGTGAGCTTGAGTTAATAAATAGTAAGTCCGTATAAATTTCTGTCCCAATTTCTGATATGTCTTTTGTCAAAAATTCAAACCTTTCCCAAACATCAAATCCACTTCCACAAATAAAACTGAGTCGGTCATATATAATCAACCCTAGAACTATGAAACGTGTAAATGTTCATACTGAAACATTGTTTTCTGGTGACATTCTCTTCTCACCCCGGAAGGTACGCCAAGACGCTAAGTCAATAGCCATTGGAAACTTTATAGAAACTTAGACCAAGGTTCAGGGGTTACCTTCCTTTGGAATTTAACAGACCGACCAGTTAAACTTTTGAAACACACTACTATTGGTACCTATGAGCCTTTTGCTGAACCCTCAGTTGCCGGTAATCTCCACGAAATTGATTTTTCTCATCCCGATCATACACATCAAATCAAAGGCCTTTCTGTCGCCTTGGATGAGGAAGTACAGGAGCTTATGCTAGCAAAGCGCCTGAAAGAAATTAAAATAGGAAAAAACTTACTCCCAAACGAACAAAAATTGATGACAGATTTCCTTACTCGAAATTTAGACATTTTCAATTTTGGTCCTAATACCTTAAGGTCGAACCTATTTAACCACTCACAAAATTGATACTGGCAATTCTCCTCCTATTCGGTCACATACTCATAGAACGGCATTTACCGAGCGAAAAAAAATTCAAAAAGAAGTTGAGCGTCTTTTAGACCTCGGCGTTATTGCTTCTTCAGATAGTCCTTGGTGTTCCCCAGTCCTCCTTGTAAATAAACCCGACGAAAGTTTTTGTGTACTTTCAAAAAATCAATACTATCACCCGTAAGGACTCTTACCCTCTACCACGTATTGATGATACCTTAGACCGACTAAATGGAGCCAAGTGCTTCAGTTCTATGGATTGTGACCAAGCTTACAACCAAATAATGGTTGATGAGCAGGAACGACAGAAAACCAGTTTTGTAACCCCCGACGGTCAATATGAATTTTAGGTAATGCCCTTTGGCCTTTGTAATGCCCCAGCAACTTGGCAAAGGCTTGTGGACTCGGTGCTAGGAAGTCTTAAATGGACCACAGCCCTTGTTTACCTAGACGACATTGTGGTTTTATCTGGAACACTAGAAGATCATATTGAACATTTGTCCCTTGTCCTTTCCGCTCTTAGTCGCGCTGGTCTAAGTTTAAAGCCAAAGAAATGTGATTTTGGAGAAGATTCCCTTAAATTCTTGATTCATATCATATCTAGAGAAAGAGAGGCATTCGAAAACGGTACCCTAAGAATAACGTCTATACGATAGAAGCCGTATGATAGAGTTGTGTCAATTTCCAATGTTAAACCATGTTGCCTTTGAAAACCTAGTTCTGCGTCAAATGACATCTCTGACCACTCTGATTCAGATCATAGTATGCCAAATTTATCACCTGCGCCTGTTGAACCAATTTCTAACCAACTGGGTCATGAAAATACCGACATTGACTCGGTTCACATCTCAATGCCAATTTTAAGTAACCAAAATTCACAAATAAGCGAATCACCCCGGTTTTCCCTGCAACCTGAGTCACCCGCTTTCCAAAATGACAGTTCTGCCAATGTCGTTGAAAAATTGGTCCAAAATTTACCGATTCGGCCTCTACGTGCTGGAGCTTATTATTTCCAGAATCCAATGTCAATAAGGACACGGAACCTTGAATCGAAACAAGAATAACGTTCTTTTTCTTTTGTCATTTTAGTATGCATAACGGTGAGGAAATGGAGCTGGGAGTTATCGAAAGACATAGTCGAAGTCTCGGATGCGACATCTTTCGACCTCCCTAACATTGAAATTCTAAACCTTGATACCTCCGGCTCTGATTATGATACCGTTCCCTCTTCGGCTGATGCGCTTTTGGAGTCCAATGAGGGACACAAGCGATAAGAAAAAGAAAAGAAAACAAAGTCCCCACCACCACACAAAGCACAGTACCCAAAAACATTTACCCCAAAACATGGAAAAGTATGCAAGACTTGATAGTCATATCGTTCTTAAATTGTGGAACGTTATCAAATAACCATTCGATACATTGGATATGTTTGATCTATACGAGGGTCAAATTCGTCAGGCATGTAAGCCCTACCCACGTTTAATTAAAAAAGGATTCCGGCCAAACTTTGAAAGTGTCCAAGAAGAAACAAGGAAAATTAATGGAGATACGTCCCAACAAGTTTTATTTGAGAAGTTCTTTGAGATTCGAAATCAAATCGCTCAACAAATTGATGTACCACCCCAAGTTTTATGTACAACGGAAAGATTAGCAAGAATTGCTTTAAACTTTGAACAAGTACTACATCAATCGGCCTTATTACAAATTCAACCGATACCAAGAAACCAGTATCAATTTAGACAACATTTGGCTGAACCATTTTTTTTAAAAATTATTCAATGTTTTCACTCAAAAGACGAAAATTCGAATACTTCAAAAAATATTGTGCACCCGAGTAGAGCAGAAAAGTTACCAGAAAAATCTAATAATCAAATTGAAATTAATTTGTTAACAGATTCGGAACCGGAAAACTTAGTTTCTAGAAACCATGAGTGGTAGCCAAGAAGAAGTTCAAATTGTACCCGAGTCTCAACCTCAAGAATTTACTGATGTAAATGAGAGTTATCATCAATTTTGGATTTTATTTTTTTGCCTACACAAGACGTTTCCCTACTTGACAATGAAATAGTAGAGCAACACTTTTCGTGGAATTTTCGCTCTAAGGGAATTTTCAAATCAAACCGCAGTCACAGGGAAATGAACCAGTGCTGTTAGTAGCATTGGTGATGCTCTTGCAACACATGTCAAGGGCAGTGGCCACCTTACACTATAGACGTAACACTTAATGTTGTTACTTTTAGCAGATAGTAGTAATAAACTAGTAGTAAAACTAGTAAAACTAGTAGTAAAACTAGTAAAACTAGTAGTAAAACTAGTAAAACTAGTAGTAATAAAAATAACGTATAACTTTTGTGATTGGTGTTTTTTCAGGTTACTTGGTTTAAATCTGACGAGAATAAATCCTACAAGAAGGTCTGTTAGTTCATAGTCGTGTTAGTTTACACCGCTCATAAGTTCATGATAAATTCTAAAGTCACATCAAATTTTTCAAAGCGTTTCTTTGGTTCGGTTTCCTTTGTCTTTTGGAGAGAACGAGGCGCCGGTTGGTTTTTGTTAGTCGTTAAAGTTTAAAAGTGAACATTAGTTTTAAGTAATCCATATGTGATAGTTCAAATTCGACGTTAATTCATTGATTTAACAGAAGAGAAAACTTAAAGGTTAAGTCTTGTAACTAAAAGTAACTTCAAACTAAAGAAAATAACAATGGTAAGTTACCATTTCATACTTTGCATTGATCTCATGGTGGGTCCTGTAGCGCACTATTTCTCTTGCTTCTTTCATACGGTTAGGGTCATGACCCGAAGTTAACACTAAGGTTAGATTGGTAAAGGTTGGTATAACTGTGTACTACGTGTTCCTGTTTTCGGTAGGTGATGGAGATAAAAAAATCCTGACATCTATTGAAAAATGGTAAACGCTGACACATTGAGAACTTCTTGCCTATAACTGATTATTGATGTATTTCTTGTCTTTTGACCTTTCGTCTAAAGTGTTTGACTTAGTTAAAAGTTCATAGGTAGCCACGTCATTTTGTCAAATGCCTTTACTCTCACTATTATGACGGACTAAAACGACAATTTGGACAAGACTGCCATCACATAAACAAATACCGATAGTATAATTACGGAAATTCGTTGTACCAGAGAAAAGTATGTTGAAGGCCTCAAGGCCATCAGTTCTTATTCCTAACCTAAAAAATACCCCTGAACTGAGCGACCAGTCGCGCAATATTCCAGAGTTTTTAAAAACCCAAAAGGATGGTATTCTATAAAACGGAGTTTTAGTCGACGGGCATGGCCCAGTATAGAATTCTCGTTGATGAATAATTAGCTGTCGCCATTTTGTAAATTGCGAATATTCACTCCTATTTGACGATAGGCGACTAGACGAATTGATTGAAAAGTACATATACAGGGCGTTTCAGCTGCCCCTGAACAGTCCGCGGATTCCGAAAGTGAAAGAGATCCGAGGATTCGCGCGGACTCCCCGGTCATACAATTTCGCAATCCGTCTGCGTCAGTTTATTTGTGCGGAAAAGATTAGTAAAAAGTTGTGTAAAAAAATTTAGAAAAAAAATTAACAAATTACAAGAAAAAATTCTAAAATCCAACAACAAAAAAAAACTAAAATAGACAAATAAATTTTGTGTTGAGAATGCTGACTACTTTCTCATGTATGGTTTAATTACAAAAAACTTCTAAAAAAAGAACAAACAAAAAAAGCATTAGCGAAGCTTTTTTTTGGACGACTAGTAAGTTAAAGTAAACAGTAAATACGTGTTATTTTACAAAAATAAATCAGTCTTTAAAAAGTCACCGTGAGAAAAGCATCGTTTTTCTTAAAAAAATTAGTTATTCTTTGAAGTAAATTGAAATGCTTTACAGCTTTACGCAAAAGCAGGAGATGTTTTTGCAACCCTGCACCCAAATCGGCCAGTTCCATCCAGAGTTTGTTACCTACAATCAGAGTAGCCCCCTTTAACAAACTTCATAAATCAAAACAAAAAAATGCGTATGAAAAAAAAGACATAAAAAAAGAAACCAATTGGAAAAATTCAAGATATTTTTTTTTGAAAACCGAAAAAACCGTACTCCTCCCTATTTCTTCCATTTGGGTCAAGGATCTTGGATCGTGACCCCACTTATGGATGAAATGAAAGTGGAAAGACAGAGAACGGTTGCACAGAAAATATTCTTGACACCATAAATTCTCGAGCCAATTCGTCATTCACCCTCCCGTTTTTCTTTCGGCTGTTTGGTATATCAAGACGAAAAAAAAGGGTGACACTTGGTACAACTTTGACACCCGATTCCCTTTCCCTGTTAAAACTACGCTGTTCTAAGTCTCGTCCTCCCACCGTGCATCCTGTGAGCTGTCCACAGTTATCCGTGCCCGTTCGGCCTATCCTTCCGCTAGGCCCCGGCCATATCCTGCCACTCTATTTTTCGCGTGATCCAGAGGCTCGATTTCACGTTCAAATTGGGTGCTACGACATAACTTTATCTACTCAAGTTGGATCGGCTGACTCGTTTCAAACTACTGACCCTCAATTGATCACGGCTTTTATCCATAGTGCCTTGGGGAGGTACTATTCAGATGAACGATTTCCGTGGCCGTTTCGAAGGGGATCATCCTCTATTGAACCCCCCTTCTAACAACCGGCCTAATTCTCATCTCTGCTACGGGTACCGGTGCTTAGTTTCACCAACCGTAAACTCGACCACTACTTTCAAAGTCGTAAACGATGAAGTCCGTGTCATTGGATGGGAAGGTGACAATGATACCAGTTTTGAAAAAAGTTCTATCCATTCTTGATATTCATTTCATGCTTTGCATTTTAAAATCTGGTTTCAGTTGGGGCAGTTATAGGAATTATTGTTTAAGTCATTGTGAGGGGGGGGGGGGGGTATATACCGTCCTCGGGGGGGAATCCTTCCGTTCCCCCATTTTGGCAATATTATGGTTAGATGTTTTTTAGAAATTAAAAACTAAACATACTTAACCATGAAGTAGTAAAAGTAGTAGTAGTAGTAAAAGTAGTAGTAAAAGTAGTAGTAGTAGCATTTAATGGAAAGTTTTCCTATTTGTTAAGATTATTCGGAAAAACAATTTTGTGATAATAATATTTCAGTTCTGAAAAACTACCAGCCTTCAGGATAATTAATGTTCCTTGTATTGTAACTTCTTTTCATAATTTTAATAGTCTGCCTAGAAAAAGAAAGTCGGTTTAAGTTAATGAAATTTGTCTATAATTTGAATCGAAATTACTGCCTGGCTTCAGTATCCTGAATTATTTCAGGGGTTATTTTTGCAAATTGGCAGAAAATTCAGACGACCCGGATTCTTTGCGAAAAGATTTTCCTTAAATAAACAGGTCCAGTTTCTTATTGGCAAGAGAGAAACGCCTCAGACCAAGTTCCTTTCTACTACTCACAGCTTTCTTCCTGATGAATTAATTTTCAGTTGTATTTCTACACCTTAACCTCATATTTTCACTTTCGCTGTTATTATTTTGACAAGCCTAGTAAAGGTGAAAGTGAATTGATAATGCGTCACAGAATTTCCACTGAGTTGGGGCGCAGCAACTTTGTTTCTTCTGCTGGTGTTACCCAACTACCTGTTCACCGTACCCGATTTCCGATTCGATTTCCCATTCGTCCTAGACAAGGAACAGGAAGGAAATGTCCTCGACAATTCGTTGCACCATTCATTACTTACCGTTACCTTAGTGCTGGTACCTTAATAAGTCGTTCGCGATTTAGTTTGAATTTATTCGATGTGTACTTATACCAAGAGATAAAGTACGGAAAAAGGAAAAGTGTTCCGGGTCGAAGGACTAGATGTGAGCTGTCCACAGTCGGAGTGATGTCTTCCGGTCTGTGCAGTCCACTCGATGGCTCAGTGGAGATGTACATAAGACCATATCTCAGATGCCCTGGATCCCTAATCGAGCAAAACTGTCACGGAACAGCTCGCTAAATCTGAATCAATCGGACATAAATAAGTCAAGAACAACTCGGATGGTACGAGGAATCACCAGTTTATTGGTAAGCTTCTGACAATCGTCCTTGAATTCTTGGGTTTTGACCTTTTGGGTTTGGCTAAACTGGTTCACCCTTTTTAAACACTTAGACGTGGTGTCTCTCGAGACCACGTCTAACCTCTCTCACTCCTATCTCGCGACTCTCTCTTCTCTCTCCCAGTCATTGCGCAGGAGTGCATCCTGCAGATGCGCTTCTAGGCTAATACCCGAAAAGGGCTGTCCGGCTCATAAATATGAGACGTGGCATTTCCTGTTAGGTCCGCCTTAGGTGTAGGTCACCTCTGCACCAATGCACCCTGCACATGCGCTTTGCCTACCTTGCCTTATTAGGGCTGGGTTACTTTTAGTTGATGGTAAATCATAGGGATTGTGTGAGACTTGCCCGGTGCAAGTGCTCACACATCCTATAAGAAACTCAAACTTAAAAATTAACTGGACATCAGGAGGGTTCTGCCCCTTTGTTTTAACAAGGAGGCTAGGGACCGAAAATTAACAAAACAAATTTTTAAAACAAAAATCAACACAGTTGGTGCAAGAATTTGAGATCGTGAAGTTATCCAAGACTTTGAAACTGTTTCCCGAACCCTTTTAGTTTTTCTACTATTTGAAACAATAAAGACTTATAAGTAAAAAAAAATCAACTGAAAAAGCAGAGGATCCGCGGGAAAATTATTATTGGTAACAACCCTACATAGGATACCAATTTGAGAAATTCGGAGAATTTGGAGGTTTGGAGCGGATAATCTACACCACGGGACTTTTACACGGGTCGACTGGACGACAGGAGTAAGTAAAGGTAAGAGAGAGTAACTCACACCTGAACCTACCCTCTTTCTCGATGTTTCTTTTCCCTTTTCTTTTTTTCCTGTACGGTTACTGGCGAATTATGAAAGCTTTTTTTTTAGTCATGGTCCTTCAATTAAGTCAAATAGCGCATAAGTTAGGCCAATAACGCATGGAAACCATATCTCATGCTACCGCAAAAAGCTGGCCGTTGAAACCGCCGCACGTTCCAGAACAGTCGTCTGAGAAATTCAACAAAGTGTCACACATTTTCACTATTATGTGCAAGAAATTGGACATTCCGATGTCACACTTCAGCGACAGGTTCTGGAGATGGATGAAGCGTTCTGAAGACGATATTTTGACCTCCGTTCGCATGTTCCTGGATCGTACGAAAATACCGGATAACTTCACTCTCAATAAAGTAGAAGTCCTGGCTGAAATTTTGGGCCAGCTCGGTCCTAATTTCAGCTCCCCAACACACGTAGTGTCGATCTCGTACAAGCAACAAAAAGACATCCTGCCGATTCTCCAACATCCTGAAGCCCTGGCAGCGATCTCCAAGAAGGCACAAGCCAGGAAGCAATGGCACCGCAATAGGAAGCTAGAGAAGCAGATCCGAATCGCGGAATACAAGAAGCAACGCAATGTAAGAAAACAATGGAAGAAGACCTTAGGCCCGAACTTGTGGTTAATCCAAAAAACCAAAGAGCAACAAGAACCCATTGCCACCATAGACTTAACCCACGACGACTCTACATCAACCACCTTTACAGGAGACACATAATACCTCGTAGTTAATTCTTTTCGCCGAGGACGACGAAGAAAGCAAGTTGAGAGGAATGAAGCGAGATGACTTTCTCTTTAACCATCATGATAATTATTAGTTTTAATATTTAATTAACTTGTTTTAGGTAATTTAAATTTACCTTTATCAGCAGTTTCAGAATTTGTGAAGGAGGACGATGTCCTCCTGTTTCTTCATTCAAAAACATAAGATTAGGAAATCACATGCTGACGAGTTATTACTCGTCAGCATTTGATTAACCAAATGGATGTCCTTAGGACGGATGTGTCTATGATGACAGGTCATCATAAACATATCCCTTTTAACCTCAAAATCATGTAAAAAAACATGTTTTCCCTCTGAAAACATGAACTATAAAAATAACTAAAAATCATAAGAAAAAGGACAGAGGAAAGTAAAAATTTAGGCAGAAACGCTGAAGGCTTGGAGGACGAACGTTTCTACATCTCTCGATTAAAAGAAATTCTTGACTTTGAGATTGGAGTTCTGGTGTTCTTTTATTTTGTCTTTTCTCAACCAGTTCTAATTTTCTACCCGAGAATCTTCCTGGAAGCTCTGACCGCACATACGAATTAGTTGAGTCCACTGCGCACTCATCAACGAGTAAGTAATAATGTGTTCAACTAAAGCTTAATCTAAACTTTCTCTCATCTTGACGGATTCGCAATCCGGAGGCGGGGAAACCCGCCCGAATTAGCTAATCCCCTATTTCCACAACTTCTACCTGCTACGTCCTTGTTACATAGCTCGCGGGCCCGGAACATGCCTGGGTCAAGAGGTGGCTCCTTCAGGGCCACTAATGACAGACCCACCTCACGGCTGTCTTGTTTAAAATTCACTCTCCATATTTTATCCAATCAATTTTTGACGAGGTGAATCAATTTGAGTCCATTTTTAGTTTGAATTAATTGGTCCATACTTTATGGTAATTTTTGGCATGTTTCAATCTCGGCCCATCTCAGCTTGAGATGAGTTCGACTTTTTTCATTAAACACAAAGATTAGCTCGAACTCAGCTCAACAAAAAAATGTGAGTTGAGTTTGGCTCACTTTCGAAAAATTTTTTAAAGATACCAAAAGTTTGATCCGAACTCAGATCAGAATAGTCTCAATTGAGACGCCCATTAAACATACGGCAGTAAGTGTTTTTGTAACCAAGAGAAATATGAGAAAATTTTGTTTAAGTGAATTTTTTGTGATTGTATCTTACAAGGTCTGTAAACAAATAAAAACGTAGCGCTTATATAGCGCCTATAAGCGCTACGTTTTTTTTTGTTTACAGACCTTGGTATCTTACTTCTTCGCTCATAGGAGGAGTAATAGGTATGTAATGCTTTTCTTCAAAAGGTTGTTCCAATCCAACTTCCAATGTTATTCGAAGTTCACTACCTATATCTGAGCCTGAGCTTCGAATAACATTGGGTTGTTCAATAACTCAGGCATTAAAAAATTAGAAATGTACTTTCAAAAAAGAATACAACTTTTTCGACAGTTGTTTCCATGATGAATTTTCGTTTTATTTCCAATTCCAACTACCTAATATAAACCATTATGTCTTTAGCTAAAATGCAGTAATACCAGATAGATGAAACAACCATTATTGCCTGTAGAAGCAGCTTAAGAATTTTAATCTTTTCGCAGACGCTAGGCATAAATGGGATAAGTAACGCAGTTTTTGGGTTACCAATAGTTGTCTATATTTTCACGTAATTTGAGTAAAGGTCACATCATGGAAGTGCTATAGACAAATCCTTGAAAATTGCTTCTCAAGGCTTCGCATCACTTTTGATTTCGG
>JABASK010000649.1:0-12786 GCA_019776465.1 Rambutanura hunanensis | reverse complement strand
CACCCGGACCACTGGCGTTTGACTCGAGTATACTGTGACATGACAACACAAGAATTTTACAAGACACGTCTTGAGTTAAAATTTTTTGTTTTGAAAGTTGGTGACATGTTGCTTGAAAAGCCGCCATTTGTCGATTGCGCGCTATAAAACTGGAAATCGATGAAGTTATTCCTTAACAAAATGAAAACTTGTCCTTTTTTCCTTAAAATAATTGAAAGGTGGCCTCTTAGCATTTCATAAAAAATTCTTTGTGCTTTTTTATTTAAACTGATATAAGGGGTTGTTCACCTGGGAGGATGATATGAACAGAAAAAAACTAACAAGGTTTCGACTTTCTTTATTTTTTTTACAAAAAAGAGCATCTCCTCGATGAAGAACTAAACAACATTGTCCCGGAACGACTTTCACTTTGTCTAACTTTCTCATTCTTTTTGTTCTGTTCTCATTTAGTATGCTGCCTTTCACCCTTTCACTTTCTATTCTAGATTTGTTAGATTGAGTCACAAGCCAGGGAGTGAATAGCCTCGAGCTCAAAGTCACTCTTAGCTGAATTTTGAAAAGGAAGAGTCATAAATTATAAATTTTTCAAAAATTAAACAAAGTATAGTACAAAAAAAAGAACCTTTCCGCTACCCCTCCCCTCATTTTTCAAATCCCATTTACTTTTCTCTTTTGCCTGTCCATCATCCAATCTTCATAAATGATCAAGGGAGAAAGCACTTTCTCCGCCTGTTCCCTTCCCACGACCTCCCTTTATTGTTACGCTTATTCCGGGTCACGGATCCTGGCACAATTATCCCGCCTTCTAAAATTCAAACTTCCAACAAGATTGGCTGACCTGTAATTACTTTTTCCTTGGCAGCAACGTGCGTGTTGGTCTTCCATCTTTTCCAATCTCACTTTGCTTCAAACTGACAGAGTGTCAAACATTAACAAGTAGATGTGGGGGATGAGGTTCTCATTTTTATTCGTTTGGGCAAGAACACCTCGAAAAAAACACGATACAAAATAAATCCTAAAACCTTTGCATGCCATTTTTCTCATCTATCACCCAAAAAGCGTGACAGTGAAAGTCATATTTCTAACAAAACCCTCTCTAATGCAGACTGAGCCCATCGACACGTGTGTCTTTTGTCTTTTTAAAATGTTTTTTTTTTGTACGAGAAGTCAAAGTTTCCTGAACGCTACATTAATTTTCTGCTTACCTTTTAATAACCAAAATGTCACCGGTGTTAGTCTCGTAACCATGAAATTCAGTATCTTCAAAGACTTTAAAATTTTGAGAGGAGACACACGTCAGTTTTAATAGAAAAGTAAACAAGACTCAAAGGAAAAGTCGTCAAAGTTATCCATTTCTGTCGGATAGGTTCGTGGCCTCATTTTCAAAATGGGTAAAACCGATTTTGCACTTTGTTTGTCTTCCATAATTTTTAGTTTTTTTTTATAAAGTTCTCTCCGTTTTTTTAAAGAAAAGACGAAAAAGTGTCATAACCGTTCCAATATCATGTCACCTGCACTTAGTAGTTTTTCTTCGTGGTAGCACAAAGGTCAGGTTGACTTTCACCGATTTTTCGACGTTTATACGAAAGGAAACTTTGGTAGAAAAAGACCCGGGTATTTACGGACAACCTCACTCTACCACCGTTGAAATCGAAGTAGCTCCAATCTTCTCTCGTCTCATGCCTGTTATTCTAGACCGAGAAACGGGATTCGAGGGGTAACTCGCCGCGTGGCAACGGTCGTGGCTAGAATCCTGCTGTGCTAAAAGCTAGGAAACGACTCTAGCTGCAAAAGCCGCTTTTCTCCAAAAGTTATGTCTTTCTTCATAAGCTTTCTCCGGCCCGTAGCTTTTTTCCCTTTGGTTTTATACTCCACGTTTTACGGTAAAAATTTTTAGTTTGGACCTCCTGATTTCTGGACACACGCGCTTTCTCACACATTTCGGCAAAGTTGACTCATGCAACTCTAAAATAAAATGTAAAACAGAGTTGAATAAAAAGAAAGTAGCAAGACGTAGAGCTGATATTTCCTTTTCCTGCACTTTCTCCACTTTCACTTTCAACGGCTGATACGAGATTACTGGATTTAAAATCGGACAGTCGGATATCTTGGTCTTTCCTCCCCTTCCCGGGTTTCTTCCATGGCACCATTTGTACCGAAAAAAAAAATCTACACACCCTCATACCTTCAATTTATTCACTTTTAGAATCTGGTTACCCTTCAAATATTTTCAAATCAGTGAACATTCAAAGGAAAAAGTTTAAAGAAAAACGGTAGGCGAGGACGAGGAAGAAAAGCTTTTTTGAAACCTAATGCAAAACAAGAAAAAAGAAAAGTAGTCAAAATCGTAAGAATCCTTATAACATAACTTTGCAGCTGACTGAGTTTCAACGCAGGGTTTCAATTCACATTAGTTAAAAAAAAACCTTTGAAATGTAAAGATTTAGAAGAAGAAAAAAGTTTTATATTAAATTTTTGTTTTAATTTTTTTTTCTGAGAGAAAAACATTTCACATTTCGCTTACAGCAAAGTAACAAATGCTTTTAAAAATTCTAGAGAACCACGTTTTTCAATTTTGTACAAATTTCAAAATTACTCAAACAAACAAACAAGGGCCAATTTTTTAGCCGTTAAAATGATAATTCTGCAGGGCACATGGGTTATCAAGTTTTGAACCCAATTGCACGCGAACAAGTAAATTTTGGCAGTGAAAGGAAACCTAGTGAAAGTCTGTGTCATAAAGTGATTATGGTAATAAGTGCCTCTCTTTTTTTTTGCCAAATTTCAATAATGACCCTGTCAATGGTTTTGTGTCTGTTTATAAGATATGAAAGCCCCCCAAAAAAGCCTTTAAGTTTTTGACGGGAAGGCGGGAATATTTGGATTTTTTGATTAACTGGCCCATAAAGTGAGAAACAGACCATAAATGGATAAGTACTCACTATTTAGCAGGGGGTCCCATATCTCGAGTCCCGTTTCTCATAAGTGCTTATGGTTTTTCGCGTCTATAACTTATGGATTTTTTCTAAACATTAAATTTTTTTTCTCAAATGTTTTTTTTTCAATTCTCTCCCTTGTCATTTAGTTGGAACGTTGTAAGATCAGTATCGCTTAGCGTGTTTTAGAAAACACTGCGCTTCGTCTAAGAAAAAATAGGAGTTTATGTCCAATTTCAATTTGCCTTGAAATCCTTTTAACTTTTAGAAAAAAGGCTTTAAGTTTGAAATGTCCTTACGTAGAGTTGCATGCACGCCTCTGTAAAAGTGAAATAAATTCAAATTTTACACAAAAAAAAAGTTCGAAAGGAAATTTTTCGTACTAAAGTTTTCAAAAAAAAAACAGAATTGAAAAAAAAACTGGAGAGGAGTAAAACAGTTCTGAAAGGAGACCGTGTTTTAGTGTAAGTGGAAATTCAAAGTCCAAAAAAAGCGTCTTCACCAAAGTACACTGCACTTTACCAAAAGTACATTATCATCTCATTTCGGATTTTATTTATGACCAAAGTGAATTTTGACGGAAAAGTTTTCAGAAAAAAAGTTTTTTATTCACTGGGAACATCTTTCCACCGAGTCATCATCCTTTGTTCAGAACTGAGTGCTAAATCTTTTTTTAAATTAAAAAAAAAATTTAATTAATGCGGTAAAATGAACTTTTTTTTTGTAAGTACACTTTGAAAAGAAAATGGTTTGAATCCATTTTCCTCTCAGAAAAATTTCATGTCATTAAATTCCTAAATACTTGAACAACTCGCTTGTAACGCTAAAAAGCTGCATGTCACTGCATTTCTGGACCAAGAAGAACGTGACGGATTACAATCCCGTAACGGTGCAGTTAGACGAAATGAAAGAAAAAATAAAAATTCCATTCTCCAAGCTACTCAATCACTCTGGACAAAAAAACGTTTCATATATAAAAGAGATTTATTTATGGGAATTGGAAAAGGGAGGGAGAGGAATCGCTTCAATTTTCCCTGGTTCCGTCCGAAATGCTGCCAAAAGCCCGGGTATTCTATTGGCACCAAGTCCACTAAACACTATTTTTTTTTCTTTTTCTATAAAATCTATCTAGAATTGCATTGTCGTCAATTCCCTAGAGTTGGCTCCTCCCCTTCTCCCTCTTGACAACTAAAAGTATTTCAATTCGAAGAGCATTGATGGATAATTTGAAACATAGAATGTCAAACGGATAGTTTTTACTGGAAAAAGGCTTTGGGCCACATGGACTTTGTTTTACCCATCCCGTGAACTAAAAAAAAAAGTTTTGGTGGGACACTAGACGAGATCTGGTGGATCGTATTGGAAGAGACAATGAGAAATCGGTGGCATCTTCTTGTTGAATTGGACGTGAATCCCAAGAGAGGTGAAGGGAGACAAGATAAAAAATGGTTCCTATTTAAGAGGTCCTAACATCTTCCTCCATTTGACTTTCCCCGTTCTTTAATTCATGGCAGAGGTGCGTTCCAGGGCTCGAAAATTCTGTTCCGTTAAGATGTGCGATGGAGTTTCGGTCAGAGTAGTTTTTGCGAAATTATTGTCGTACGTCAAAAGGCGTATATGGTTTTTTTTTTAAGTTTTGCGTCGGACGTAGTGAAGTAAAAGTTAAAATCGTATCGGAAACAGCAGAATTAATTTTATA
Organism: Rambutanura hunanensis; assembly: GCA_019776465.1. Classification (NCBI taxonomy): domain Eukaryota; kingdom Metazoa; phylum Arthropoda; class Collembola; order Poduromorpha; family Neanuridae; genus Rambutanura; species Rambutanura hunanensis. The sequence continues at coordinate 8,151 of JABASK010000649.1, read as the reverse complement.
GAAATAATTGTAAGAAACCTTGTTTAAATTTAGGCGTAAATTAGCCCGGGAATCGCACAACCAGCGCTGCACCTATGAACCTTGGATACTGTTTTGTATCTAAATCATCCCTATCACGTCTTTTACGACTGTAAAAAATGTACGTAAAAAATTGTATTTTCATTTGCACTAAATTGGAAGACTTAATTCAGTTCTGGTCGAAAAATTACGACCTGTCAACCTTCTCACTTTAGATTTTAATTTACCTTCAATTCATCAAAAAAAAATTCACAATTAAGATTTGTTCTTAAATTACTCAACTAAAAAAGTAGCAGAGCCAAAGCCCATTTTTCATTTAAAGGTGACAGTTGTTTTATGGAAAGTTGGTAATAGCAATTTGTATCTAATGTCTTGGAAGTTTTAACGTTACACCCTGCTCACCCTTTTTCTTTGCAAATTTACTTCTTTTTTGCACCGTTGCACTTTTACACTTGTACTTGTTTATATACTTCTCAATTGTGGGATTTCATCTTGACTCGATTCAGTGACTTTGGAGGTTCAGGACGCAACTGACGTTTTGTCCGACAAACTAAGTGTTTTTTACTGGACTAAAATCATTACTCAAAGTACTTTTTTTTCATTTCAAACTGTAAGTGGTTAAGGCGCAACCTGGACAATTTGAAGCTTCTTCCCCTTACTATTAATTTACATTAGTTCTATTTTGAAATTGATGTAAAGTCAACTGAAATTAACCAAAAACCATTACAAAAAGGTATGTTAAGAAATATTATATAAATAATTCAAATGATTTTCACCAAAAATTTGGGCGTAAAAGAGATATTGAACTTGATGGAGTCATAACTAAAGTTTTACGATTTCAAGACATTGCTTTTACTACTTGCATTTCTTTTGTGCAAAAAAAATTAATACTTATTATTAAATTTTTCCTAAGTCCTTCATTTGTCCTTTAATCTTTATTTATTTATTTCAATTTCTTTCTTCGTGTAAAATTTTTACTTACGATCCATCCAACTTTATGCAGCGATAAAACTCAAAGTTAGGTTTACATTTTTATAAATTAACTTATTTCCACAATTAAAATTTTTATTTTCAAAACTATTGTATTAAATTCTGCTTTCATCTGATTGTTGTATTGACTTCTCATTTATTAAAAAAAACTAAAAAAAAAAACTTGTTAAAGCTTTTCAACTTTTGCTAAATTACTCTTACTTGTCTCAACTTTGGGTTAAATTACAAGAGAAAGTGAAAGTACACTTTCCAGTTATTCGTTTTGTGACAGGTAACAATTAAAGGTAAAGTCTTTTCCGTTCTCCGTGTTTTTAGAGCGTGTCTTCTAAAATGGACTTTGTCATGTGTTTCTAGTCCATTGTGAATTAATTATAAAGCGAGTCATTAGGTTAACTCGTTCAATTTCCTTTGCCTATTGTTCACCTTACTAATTGCTTAGCGTTTGATCCTATTTTCACTTAAACCTATCCGGCTATCCGTTGCAAATTTTCCCATAACGAAACAAAATTCACTTTTCATGACCTGAATTCGCAAAAAAAGAAACATTCTCATTCCCGATAATTTCCTGTTGTTCAATTACATTTACTCTGTACATCTACAACGGGTTAAAGGTACGAGGCTAATGAAAGGAAAAAGTTCGACATTTGGCGCATTTTCCGTGAAACCTCGATTTGCTCCATTGTTTTTCAATTCAAATGTAACCCATCTTCTGATCTCTACTCCCACCTTCAATTCCGGCCGCAATTCCTGTTACTTACTACCTTTTTCTTGGTAAAAATAAATTTAAAACAAGTTTTTTAAAATTTGGTTTCCAATTCTTACAGTAATTGAAAAAAATTGTTTAAACTTCATTCTTCCTCGCGAAGAAATGCTTCTGGAGAGAAAAGTATGGGAGATGAATTTGATCACAATTTTCTTCTGGGGAAATTTGGTACTTCTTGGCGAATCTCGACATCGAAGAAATAGTTTTGACCAGGTTAGTCACAAAGGTGTCTTCATTCAACTTCCCTATGCTACACCACCAACCGTACGCCCACCGCCGTATACCAACACTTATGAAGAATGCCCAGGTGATTAATTTTCCTGCATCACAACCCGTTATAATTTCTTAACTTTTTCTTTTCTTTTGTATAGAAGTCAACGAGCGAGAAAATTGGGTTGGCACACTCTGCGGTGATCTGAACAAGGGTACCGTACCTTTGAACCCAATGGGACACACTTTTGTAGATGGTGCGTCTTACCCGTTGTAAGTTGAGTAAATGATGGCTTCATTAAATACAGTAGATACTAAAAACAATGTCACATTTTTTTTTTGGTTACGTTTTGTAGCGAAATCATCAAAAACAAAACTTTGCAATTCTTTCGCCACGCCCTTCCGGTTTTACGAAATGACAAATCCCTCCCAAAAGTGGCACGCTACAGTCCGTACGACTATCAGAAGCAGAAGTAATTACCAAAAAAAACAACTTCTTTTTCATTCGGTCCAGTAAACTAGATCAATTCCTGTAAATTTAGAAAACATCATCATTCCAAACGATCCTTACAACCAGAAACGAGGGTAATTAGTGACGGTTTGAAAATTTTTGGACATGGGCATGCCGTAGAAATGGATAGGAGCTCTAATGAAACAGAGAGTCAAGGAAGGGCAATTCAAGGTCAATGGCAGAAGAATTTGGCACTGTCAGCCGCACGCTTTTGTAATAGTGGACAACCACGGGGTTCAGTGTAGGATTTTCAAAAAGAACGCNAATGAAACAGAGAGTCAAGGAAGGGCAATTCAAGGTCAATGGCAGAAGAATTTGGCACTGTCAGCCGCACGCTTTTGTAATAGTGGACAACCACGGGGTTCAGTGTAGGATTTTCAAAGAGAACGTTCTACTCATTTCTTTTTTAAAAAAAATACTGATTTTTTAAAACTTTTTTTTAAATTTGTAGGCTCTGCAACGTATACAACGCTATGTGGGGCAAACCAGCGGCGCAAAAACAAACTATTACTCAACCAAAACGTCCCGTAGTTAACCGGAACATTCCATATCCCTCTGTCGGTCACTCCAGCCACCGCAGTCAAGACCCGTATCAAGTCGCCGAGTCAAAACAAGTCGTCAGTCCTGAAGCTCCATCGATATCACCCGTAACACCGTGTCTATCAACAGCAGAATACTTGACACCCGTCTTTGCTCGAAATCACGAAGGAGCATGGAGATACGTTGTACAAATTCCACGCGAAGGCTATTTTACACAAACTGTTGAAGTGACGAAATGTGCTGAAACGCAGTGTCACTTCATGGAAGGTGCGTGTCTCACTTCACCCAGATGGCAGAGCCTTCTAGTAGCTGAAATGTTTTATCCACAAGCTTCATTTCCGGTGACAATGAGTGTAGACAACACGGCGCAAAATCTAAAACGGTCTAATGAAAATAGCAATGAAGCTACCACTCAGCGTTTAAAAATTCCATCCGAATGTGATGGTTTAGATGAAATTGGTTGTTTTCAAGTACGTCTTTTCTACGATTGGTTCCTAATTCCCGGGTCATGTAAATGTTGGAAGCGACCGATGGATTTTACACGCGTACATCAATCAAGTTAGAAAAGTTAAAGTTTTTTTTTTTTTAAATGTTTATCAAAATTTTCAAACATAACAAAAGATTATAACAAAACAAAACCATTTTTAAGGGTTTTAGCTTACAAAGCTTACCAAGAAAGTAAGGTAAGGTACAAATTCAAATCAAAACTTAATCGCGGTGGTGGTTGCTCAGAAGTAAGACCAATAGTTAGTTAGTTACTTCACCCCTTGGTTTCCTCTGCTTGACTTCGACTTAGCAAAAATATTAAGACCAGACCCACCAAAGTTAAGATAGCACCCAATATAAATTTGAGCCAATCACAAACTTGCAATTAGTTTCATAGGTTGAAGCAATTTCTCGTTTATCATGTTGGCTTCAGCTTCACTAGAGATGAAAAACTGTAGCAAAAATTCAAAATTTTTAGAAAGAATTTCATGTGTTACCTATTTATTTATAAAAAAATTATGAAAAATTAGATTTAGAATTATCTGAATAAAATACTACGATATTTTAACTTTTACGTACCTCTTCTCCCCATAAAACCGGAAAGATCATTCTTGGCACGTAACGAAATCCTCGTACTTTTGAATTCGGAACTTAAGTCGATATTAACTTGAAATCGCTTCATGGCTCCGACTAACATACCAGTAATCTTAAATTGATTAGAATTTTTAAAAAAATAATTAATTCTAAAATTTTAAATTGTGTGAATCTAAGTGTGAATTAACTGAAGCACTCACAGGTTCAATGTCCAAGTAGGTTTCATCCCTTTCAATTGACGGAGTATCAATTCCGCTGCGGTTCCAAAGGTCATCATCACCATATAGAAAATGTGGCATTGAAGCAAAAACAGGAGCACCTTTAAAATATTTTGAACAATTCAAAAACGTTGATTCAACTTTTTTCTTCAATGTAATTCAGTTTTTGTGTCACCTGGTTTGCACGGAGAAATGTCCATTAGTCCGGACCTTGCACAATTGACTTTGTTTGTGCAGAAACAACGATTGTCCGGATTGACCGTGGCAGATGACCAGATTTCAGGAGGAAGATGAAAACGATAAGCAGGAACACCAAAATAACTCACTTCTTCTTTATAGGTCATATAGACTGATCGACAACCTTCATCACTAAACATTCTTAAAATTCGATCCTTGGTTACAAATGGTGGATATATAGAACCATCACTTCCGTTCATACGGTTACAAAATTCGTCATTCCATTCACTCATTTCTACTAGACCGTTGAATTCCACGACGTTTCCAAAATTGAGGTAGTTTTTAACACCTGCGTCAATCTTTAGCGGCAGGCCGAACGTTGCATTTTTCTAGGAAGGAAAAAAAGGAGCCACCTTGAAAAATTTAGAAAATGCAAACATTTCTAAGCGTTTTCAGCTTACGCCCACGTAGAGTCCGAAAGTATGATTTGGGAAAAGCGCAGTGCCAGCCATTTTCGACAGGTCTTCTATAGCAAAAAAAAGGAGTCACCTTGAAAAATTTAGAAAATGCAAACATTTCTAAGCGTTTTCAGCTTACGCCCACGTAGAGTCCGAAAGTATGATTTGGGAAAAGCGCAGTGCCAGCCAATTTCGACAGGTCTTCTAATAGCCCGTCGTAGTATCCTTCAAAAAGTAACTCGTTGACTTTTTTCTGGACGAATACGGTGACTTCTCCAGGATGGTAGTCCATGTACTCGTGTAAAGCGTCTCGAGCAGCGCCAGCGGCAAGGCTCATTGTAAGGCCCAGTTTTGCAATTCCCTAAAAAATATTTTAGTTTTACTTAAAAACACTTAAAAAGTAATATATAATTTGTACTGTCAATTAAACAATCAGTTTATTGTTCAACATTAGTTTCTGGATTACCACAAGAGGAATTATTAAGCGTCGTTACGACATCATCTTCTCTTAACTGTGACAAGTCAGCTCGAAAGTTGTAAGTGATGGCTTGACGGTATGTCACAGTATCTTTTTCAGTGTCAATGTCATCTATTTCTTTGCTTCGGCGCTCTCTTTGAGAATATAATAAGGAAATGAAGTCAATTCTAACCAAATGGTAAGATTAAATAAGACAGTTTATGTCAAGGGCTCACTGATAAACAATAGGTCCAACTTCCTCGAAGATTGGCTTCTCTCCCTTCAAAACATTCTCTGCATTCGTAACATTGAAAAAGTAAAAACGAATGAAGATCGGAAGTGTTGGGTCTTTCCATTTAGTAAAAGTCTCTGAATTGTTGACCAGTCTTGTTTGCTAAAATTAACCAATCATCTAAATTATAAGAATATCAGAATATATAAATATATATCTTAAATATATATAATACTAGTACATATATTAATTCTGAACAAAGTTTATGGAATTTATGAAAATTTTACTTTATTTCTAGCTTTCTCTTAGCTGAGTGAGAAGGATCTCCTATTTTAATCTTTCAAAAGAAAACAGTTAACCTTTGACCACAATTGAAATTAATATTAATTTTTTTTAACCTTTTAATTAGAAAAAGGTGAAGTAAATTTTAGCAAAGTCACTCTTATCATGTTTCTTGTCATGTTGAAAAACGATTAAGGCTCGTTCTTACTAATCAGAAGTAATCTTATAAGGCATTTGGAAATAACGAGTAGAATTGGAAGCAGTTTGCAAAATTTCCAAGGTCATGGATCAGGTCAGGCGTAAAAGTGAAAAAGACGTTGCGAGTTCGCTGACAGATGAACTTTATAACTTTAAATTAAGAATAAAATTAAGGAAGACCGCCGACTGCCTTCTACAATCAGTGGCGTAGCTTTTGATTACGAAAGTAAAAATCACAACGCATTTGAGTTACGTAATTGAACACTTAAGCAACTATTGTTCAAAAAACATAAAATTTCGTAAAAGTATATCGTAGATCGTGAAAAATTAAAGCCACGGAAAAGTTAATTTAAAATAAAAGAAAAAAACTATTGTTAAAAAGCCGCAAATTTCTTTACAGTCAGAGTGAACTTCTGAACCAAAAAAAGTTTTGAAACTAAACAGATTAGATTTGAACTTTTAAAAATATCTTGTTGATTTTGATACAATTATGACACGATCGTTAGTCATTGGTCAAATATAATAATGATAAAAGGGGTCATTGACTTGCCTCGGTTATTTTCATTGCAATAACTTTAGGAATCACAATTGTAATGAAGACTCCGAATATTATTAAAACCAAACCCAAAATTAAAGAGATTTTTCCAGCCTTCCGTAAATTAATCGTCGTCAAGTTTTTAACTGTAACCATTTTGACAATAGGTAGAATTTCTTTAAAAAGTTCCTTCTTGAGTTTAAAACTACACAACACCGGACGGACTTAATGTCACCTTTCAGGAAAGTGACACCAATGTTATCCAAAAAGTCTCGAAACTGGTTCTGGAAGATATTTGTTTTAAAAATCAAGCTACGAAGTTAAAGCGGCTGTCATGTTAGCCTATATGATTGATTGTCCATATGTAATGGATGAGATAACCTTATAGTTGTGTCAGTTCAGGGTAAAATATAATAATGATTATGAACATCTCTTTAAAAAAAATCATCTTCGTCCAGCAAACTTCGTAATTCTGGACCCTCACTTTGAAAATTATCATTTTTTGGGAGCGGAGGGAAAAGCGCAGACACGACGCCACGAGATTGTCATGGACTCGCTTCAATTTTTGTCCAGCCAAAGACATTGAAGTTGTAAACTTGAAGTTGACCTCTACTTCTAATTCCCTTACGATGCTTCTGTCAGCAAGGTCTCACTTGACCTTCCTAACCGTAAAAATGAAAATCAAAGGGTTCTTTGATGAACTCCATTAAGCGCATGAGTTTCTTTACTCATGTCGAATCCGTTACAAATTACCGTACGCTGGTAATGAGAACACACCCATAAAAATCTTTTCTTTTGTAATTATAAAATACATGATGTTCATTATTACCTCAACTTAAGAGTTGTTACTTGTTACAAAGAAAATGCACTTTGAGACATTTCATTTTGCCCATCTCGGTTGTAGGGTGCCACTGCCAGTTCCAGTCCCACCAGAGCGTTTTAGGTAAACAACGTTTGTTTACAAACTTCTGGACTGTCGACACAATTTTTAAAAAATCGTTTTATAAAGCGACATTTTACTATGCTTTCGATTTGGCCGAAATATTTAGTGACCAGTGAGATATTATCAGTTAGTTTCCGGCGTTATTCAGTTCGAGTAAGGTTTGCTCCGAGCCCAACAGGTACAAGTAAATAAGTATTTTGTCGATCGATTGATGTAGGTAGATTACGTAAAACTGATATTTGTGTTTAGTAGGTACACCAGGAATTTATGTTGTTTTGTTTCAAAAGTATGTTAGAATTTTATTAGTAGTAAGAGTACATGGTTCATAATAAGTAAATGTGATGCTGGATGCTGGAATTACGTTTAGGGAGTCTTCACCTTGGAGGATTTCGAACGGCCTTGCTCAACTACATTTTTGTTAAAAAGCATCGTGGGGAATTTGTTCTGCGAATTGAAGATACAGATCAGTCACGAGCTATACCGGGAGCAGCACAGAAGCTGGAGGTTAGTGCTTCTAATTATTGCAACCAACTAAAAAA